>OLMO02000273.1:10172511-10194454 GCA_900291935.2 Cassiopea xamachana
AGAGAGAGAGAGAGAGAGAGAGAGGACAACGTTGGGTAACAAATAATTACCCAAATGCACAGAGAGCCACCCTTACAGCCACGGCAAGACAACTCTATAAGCTACAAAGGGACATTTTACTTAGAAATTTTCAAGTAGTGGGGAGCATGCTCCCTGTGCACACAGTTGCAATGCCCATGCTTTGTGCAAAGGTTAATGAGTATATTGGTCTCTTTCCTTCCTAAGGGCTTTTTGGACATTCTAGAAGTGATGGCAAAAAGTATTTTTCACTCACTTCGCTCGTATATGTTCAGATCTTTGCCAATAATATTCGTTACGTATAGTTAGTATAAGTTACAATATAGAAAATTTTGCTTCAAATTAATGTCTATCGAAAGCCGAAGTTACTTGGGTAACTCCCAGTCGCGAAGCTAGACGATAGTTGATGGTCGTGCTCATCAGGGACGTAGCGACCGGGGAGTGTGGGGGTGTAAGACCCCCAAATTTTAGGACTTGAGAAAAGCCAGGTAAAATTGGGTCATTACATTGTCAAAATTAAGTGATTCTTGAAGAGTTGAAGGTTACATTACTCTTGTACAATAGTTGAAAAAACGTATAGTTAGAGGAATTATTTGTACTATAATTGCAAGGACCTTTATGAAAATAGCGTTTTCGAGCCAACTGAGAACCTTTATTTTGGACACTTTTTCTCCGGACCTAACCATGGAGTGCTCTATAGAAGACACTGGGTACAAGAGAATGTCTATTATATTGAAAGTTTTGAAAGATATGCCTGCCCTCCTTTCCATAACTTATGTAAATGGCCATAGAACATTGCACTGAGTAGTAATCTGCAAAAATTGAGCAGCTTACTAACCAGGTAAATTCTACCTTGCACCTTCCAAACAACGAGTTCTCGTAACGTTCCTGGTGCTCATAGCTAATCTTCAAACACTACAAATGAGTTACAAAGGTTGCTCCAATAACCAAGCCTTTGTGATTTGAGAGAATTAATGTTTATTAGAGACAGGAGGGTAATAATGCCACCCGACTAGAGAAATCTATTGCTCTGAAATCAGTTTAATCAAACGAACATAAAAAGATCACAAAAGTGAATTGGATGCATTTTCCAAGTTTCTTGCTGATTGCTAGTAATTGTGACAGCTGAGAAAAGTTGTCGTGGCAAGCTTCATTTTGGAAACAAGAAGAATTTGTAGACTATTCTTCTACAACACGCAGGGTAATTCCTTGGCGTGAGCTATATAACAATTTAAAGTTGCCGGGCAAATTGGTCCTCAATGAAAACGATAATTGAGTTAAGATCAAGCCCCACGTCAAGGGTTTGACCATTGCTTGAGTTTCCATTTTTGAGCAGAAGGAACCTCGCCAGTTTCATGGCAACTTGGAAACTGCGAGTAATCAAACTGCGTTATTCTTAAATTATTCTCAAATTTCGGTGACTCTGAACCTTGCTATTCATATAGACGTTATTCTTATAAAGTGTGTGTACTTTGTTGAGAGAAATTTTGATGCCATCTTATATCATCTTCAAGTTTGATAAGAATGTACGTTGTTGATATATAGAGAAATAGGCACAAAGAGGAGCATTGGCCTGGCAATGTTGTAGAACGTTTGCGATGAGACTATTTGAACAACATTTCACATAATAACGAGCCCACATTCTGCGGCTTTGTTGCAATATTTAAAACTGCTTTATCAAGTTCTTAGGCTTCTTCCCTGTTCCCCTTACGAATCGGAACCAAAGTTTTCTTTAGCCCCTTGGTATAAGTGCTTGCAAGGATAGCTGACACATCTGCAGCACATACTTCATTGTGGAAATAGTACAAAACAGCAGTATTGTGGCCGTAAAATTTGGAAAGTTTATCGCAAAAAGTGTAAATTATGTACAGTTTCTCACTGCATTATTCTTGGTACAAAGTTAGAAGCAATTCGTCAACAGTTGCTTCCGTAGATAGCAAAACTGTGAAGACCAAACGTTTTTATGAAGCATAAGGGCGTTTTGCCAAGTAACCCTCCACGACACCAATGCAGAAAAGACAGTTTTTAGTGAAGAAATTTCCCTCCTTAGTAGTGGCCCATTGCCTGAATTAAAGTCAGATGAGCATAAATTATAGTATGCGAGAGAGAGAGAGAGTGCTTAGAAGTAAAAATTTACTGTAAGTTAGACTTGGAGGACCAAGCAGTGAATGTAGGTAAAAGGTTGGAAGCAAAAGTGACAGCAATGAGATCCAAATTTTATCTCCCAAACGATATATTGGAAGAGATATATTTCATAAAGTCATTCCAATAGTGCTATAAAACATTGTATTATGAGGAAATTTCTCCAAGGTAAAATAAATAGTATTGAAAAATCGCACAGAAGTTTTGCAAGTGGTAAAATGGGATCTAATTTATGACATGAAGAAAAGGAGGCTTATAACATAAATGCATGGAGTCATAAGTAGAACCAAAACACATGAATGAGCTCATTTTTCAGAAGCAAACAAGTATCTTTTATGTAACAAAAAAGACTTGAGTATTGCATAGCCTAAAGCAGGAACTGACAGAAAATCTGTTATATAGATAGGACCATTTCCATGGAGTATGATTGGTAAAAACATTAAAGATTAGAAAAAGGAGCAATTCTAAAAGTGTATACATTAATATAGAGGCAGATTAATTGAGATCACATTAGATTAAAGCACATTAATTTGGATCAGTCAGAGACATTAGGGACCAAATCTAAAGAGAAGTTCTTTGTTTTTGAACTCAAATCATTGTATGCATGTATGCATAAAGTATATATTTATCTTGTATATAAGTTAAGGCAGATTGCTAAGCAGAAGTCAGCTTATGAAAATTAAGATAAGATGTCTCAATCCAAGACATGCAAAAATGACAGTCCAAAGCAGACTGCCTGGGTAACCAACAAAGTAAGTCTAAAAGGGTTTTGTACTTATCATAAAGAACACTAATGGTACGTGAACGATAGTAGCGCCTAGTTTCTTCAGGCTTAGGTATATCAACTCCATTTGAAAGCAACAAATCCTTCCTTCTAGGACTGTTGCTAGCAAATGTGCTAAAAGCAGCCACATTTGCAAAGAAGACTCTAACCAAGGGGATAAAAGAAGCAGACTGACATAGAGCTAAATTTAAGCAGTGAGCTGCACACTAGAATTGTGTCCAGACATTACAGAAGCCCCATCATAGATCTGAATGATCAATTTATTGAGAATAGAATCCCTATAAAGAGTAAAAACATACTTGGCAATTGAACTAATGGCAGGAGCAGTTCTATCTGAACTCACATCATAAAATTTCAAAAATCTCTCAACAACATCATATCATCCTTTTTATCAAGCCTAATAATAACACTAAGCTGCTCCTTAGTTGACACGTCTGTAGTCTCGTCAACTTGCACACTCAGAAAAGTGC
Organism: Cassiopea xamachana; assembly: GCA_900291935.2. Taxonomy (NCBI): domain Eukaryota; kingdom Metazoa; phylum Cnidaria; class Scyphozoa; order Rhizostomeae; family Cassiopeidae; genus Cassiopea; species Cassiopea xamachana. Next base: position 10,175,926 of record OLMO02000273.1, read on the forward strand.
ACTGTTGTACTTCCTCATCAATCTGATCTTGAATGACAGAGTCTATGCATTCAATCAGATCATTCTACGTGTCACCTGAAACACCAGTAAAAACTCCAGCATTTCCCCTTTCTGATTCAGCAACCTTATCATGCAGACGAGGTTCAAAACAGTATAAAATTTTGTAAAACTGTCCAAAAGTTCCTATAGTTTCCCTGGTTTAGGCTATTACTAGATTCATCATGGCCTCTAAAAGGCAGGTCATGCCTGGATAAATACAAAACAGCCTCTGATAGAGTTCTTAGCATACCTCTGTTTTGCCTCACCTCATCATTGTGCCGTTCTATTTCCTTTCTCCTCGCCCTGGAAAACATAACATCAACCCTCTCAAGGACTTCACATATTTTCCACATTTTGTAGGCCTCTAAGTGTGATTTTGATTTCTCGTGCTTTTTACCATCTGGCAAAACATTCCTAAGGTTCGTGTAAACTCTCTCCGTCCACGACTGTGATACCCCAGGTTTGAAGAGCAGACATGGCCAGCAGAAAAGACCATTTCTAATAATACTTCCACAAAGCCAATCTTTCTTAGAGTACCATTCCAATTGAAATGATCTATCCCTGTCTTTATTTTCAAATTTGGCATTAGTCTTGGCTCTTGTAATGTTAGCATTTGGTCTGTGATGCTTCTAGACCCAAAAGGCCTCTGCAAAAAGCTGAACTACGACATCTACAAAAGGCTGAGCGTGAATCTGAGCCATTTCTATGAGCTTCTCTTTGGTCTTGTGCAGTAAGGTAAATTTCTCCTTGCCTTCACGGATAGGTACTGAGTGGAAAAGCGATTAGAAACTGTGGTGCACTACGCATGTGCGATAGATACTTCGTGCTATCAGAAATAAGCACGACCATGTATTGTTATTTCTGGCACGTGACTGCATATTAACCAATATATTCACAGAAATTTACAATAGTTTATTGCTCCACTTGGTTCTATTTCCTGTTCAGCACGACCTTGCACAGGCGCATTGCACTCAACACAGTCTCGCCACAGAGTGTCAAAAGCTTAGGACACGATAATAATGCAGGGATAGAAATGCCATTTAGAGTTTTTAGAGGTAGAAATGGAAAACAGTTAGCCAATGTTGCAAGAGATAGGAAAAGATGGAGAGAAAGAGAACCGCCATGATCCGTCTACGGTATTAATTGAGAAAATGATCCAAACACTTTTTGTTAATTATTTTCACAGAAAAAAAAGTAATGATTGCAATTCATTGTCGTGCTTGGCACGACAAGCACGACCTTATCGCCAGTAGTAACTCCAATGTTGTACTTTTGAATGATATCTAATGATCAAGTCGTAGCTTCACCCATATTAACCATAGTAATTGTAAAGCAACTACAAATTAAAATTTAATTTATTACCGGAGGAGACACCAAAAAAGTTGTTTCTCTTTCATGCAACACTAGCTGGCATATTGATTGCTGGATGCACAAACATAAAACAAGGATATTGTTGAAACTGCTTGAATTAGAATTAAACAGAATATCCTCTGCTTCCACCATCCCTGTCATTTTCCATATTATATTCTATCCATATTGTCTTTCACTTCCGCTGTACTCGCCTTTTCATTCAGACTTGACTCTCGAGTCAATCAATGGCTTACCATGGCAATTTCTTCTGGTCAATGATTGGTAGCATAGTTTTCAAATGGGAAGTTAAGGTGTGCTGTGAAAAAGTAAATATTGCTGTGAGAAAGTTTGTTTTGCCGTGAGAAAGTTTGCTTTGCCGCGAGGAAGGTTGTTTTGTCATGAGAAAGTAAGTTTTGCCGTGACACTTGTGGGTCACCGCATCTATACAACCCTAGTTCCGTGTTGTACTTCCCCCAGCGTTTTTTCAGTCATTATCAGCCATCATAATTCCCTATAGATGTGTCAAGTCGCGTGATAGAGTCGGCATTGGCCTTGAACGCAATAGAAAATACTTTGGAGTAACACCTTGTCACCAATTGTGTACTTGATCCTCAAGCCTAGCAAGTCCTGTTAGCACTCATTGCAACTAAGTGCGTTAAAAAACTAGGGTGCGTAGGTCTGAAAGAATGCAAAAAATCATCACAAAAGTTAAAAGGACAGAGCAGCACTTTCTGTTCACAATCACTATTACGTAAGCATAAAGTGGTGAGGGCTAATGTAAAGGAATGTGGATTATTTTGTTAAGCAAGGCTATCTGCGTCAGGTGCCCCACCGTTAGTGAGAGTTGACTGTCAGTTCACACCCCATATACACCTTGTAGTGTGTTCAGGGCCATTCTACAATACTCGCCAAAAGTCCTGGGACACTTTGTATATTTTTAATCTGGACGAAGCATTCACCCCCCTCCTCCCCCTAGACAATGTTGGTTACTGAGAGAAGTACATGCGGTAACGGAAAAATTTTTCGTTCACAATAACGCAAAGTGTCTCAGGAACAGACCAACATTGTTTTAGGGGGAAGGGGCTTGCATCAAGGCGTAATGGTTGAAATGCTGAGAAAGCTATTGTTTTTCATAAATTTTTGAAAATATCCCAGGGACTATTGGCAAGTATTGTAGCCCTACTATTTCTACGGTTGTTTTGGTCACCACTTTGTTGGAATGCATTACATGAAATTAAATTCAAGATGGCTAAAATTATCTTCATCCTAATAATCAATTTCACTACGAAGCTGCGCTTTCCGTAATCTGAAACAATCTAGCAGTAAGCAATCTTCAACATTGGCCTCATTTGCTCACGCAGGAATCTCCCACTCACTTCTCGACAGTGATAGTCATCATCACGTCTGCTGCTATGAAGAAAAAAATTAACGCTGCTAGCAGTAATATGTGAAGAGAAAAGCGTCACTTTTGCAATATGATACTAGCAGTTCTTAAAATTCCAATTGCAATGCACGGAATTGTCTGGAACAAATTAAGTAGTGGAATTTACTAATTTTTGGGATACTGATTGTCAAATTTATCCACGCAGTTAAGCTAGTCATAGGATTAGACACACCCTTCAACTATCCTACTCTTGAAGTAAGAGAAAGAAGCGGATCAACACGCAAGTGGGAAAGCTTTTGAAAGCTTTCGATAGAATAGTGGCACTGAGGAAGTTTCTTGTATTTCTTGCTTTCAGTCCCTTCCTATAGGTTGCTTACTGGGGAGGGGGAATGGTAGAGTGACATTACTCTATGTCAGAAGAAATTTAGAATTCCATTGCTCAAAATATTTTCCGTGACTTCTTTTGTTTTCAGTCATAGCAGTTGGTCAAATGGTCAAAGTGTCCCTAGATGAAAGAATCTAGGCACATCCCTGATTCCTCCAATAATGTTACCAATGGTATTAAATGTGACCATTTGTTAAGCTCCTGGTTGATAGCTTCTATGGAAGTCAGAAAAAGGATTGTTCGTATGAGCTAGAGGGTATTGCATGCATGATGGGTTCAACAAGTGTCTCTTAGACAGACTAGTCCATTTCCATTGAAGTGCTCTCTGCTCTGTTACACAGTTGCAATGGAATTCCCAAGTGGATGACCCTTGGTGACACTTGGATTAATATGCATATGACAAATTAGAGTATTTGATCTATGTATTGGTTTCTACTTATTAAATCTCGTGGCACATTTCTTGTAAATAGGAATAGAGATTTTTCCCATTGAAATTGAGAAAGCTTAGTTTTTAAGCAATTTCATAAAAAACTTACAGTGATAAACATACTACAAATATAAAAAAATGTGTATATTGATCAAACTAATGTCATTACGCTTCATGAAGTAGGTTACATATTAAGCAAGTTATTCTCTTTGATGTATTGAACACTTCGTGTAGTATTTTTTAACAAAAGAAGGAGTAAAAATGGGATCTGTATGAGGTTGTGGAACTTTGAAAGCTAGTAATAGTCATTGTGTATTTTGACACTTGTTCAATCAACTCCTTTGGAGCAAAGCTACTTGCAATGGTTCTATGAATGAAAAATTTTTAGTTGCCGTTAATCGCTAACATATTTTCAATCTCATTTTGAAGATGATGTAGTTACTGGTCTAACGGACTTTGTTCCATCTTTGGTTTTAAAGCCCTCTTGACCAGCACTATTTTGTGAATCAGAAGCTCCTGACTTTGTGCCAATGTCATCTGGTAAGAATGCAACTCCAGTTACTTGTGGTACAATTTTAGCTGGCTTTGGTGGTGGAACTTCTGGTATAGGTTGCTCCACAGTAATGTGTAGATCATCGGCATGTGGAATATGATGTACGTCCACGTGGTCGTGCACGTGCTCATTCTCGTACTGGTGTACATGGCCACGCTCTTGATCATGTACATGCTCATGATTTGACGAAAAATACCCTGATGATATATGACTTCCTGTTAAATGATTGTGATCCAATGCAGATAGGTCATAGCCATGATGATGTGCTTGGAGCCCAGCTGCGTGCCCACCAATGATATTACCATAGCCAGTGGGGAAAATGTGATTGTGATGCTCATGATTTGCATTATAAGAAAATGAACCATGGTCATGTCCACCATTATCAAATCCACCATGAACATATCCACCATGATCAAATCCGCCATGTACATATCCACCATGATCGTAACCACCATGTGAATAACCTCCATGATCGTATCCACCATGTAAATATCCACCATGGTCGTATCCGCCATGTGAATATCCACCATGGTCGTATCCGCCATGTAAATTACCACCATGATCGTAACCACCATGTGAGTATCCACTATGATCATATCCGCCATGTATATATCCACCATGATCGTAACCGCCATGCGAATAACCACCATGACCGTATCCACCATGTAAATAACCTCCATGATCGTATTCACCATGTAAATAACCACCATGATCGTAACCGCCATGTGAATAACCACCATGATCGTATCCACCATGTGAATAATCACCATGATCGTATTCACCATGTAAATAACCACCATGATCGTAACCGCCATGTGAAAAACCACCATGATCGTGACCGCCATGTAAATAACCACCATGATTGTATCTGCCATGTCCGTATCCATCATGATTATATACACCGTACCCATGTGCCCCATTATCAAAGTTATTATCGCTAAGGTGATGTTGCCCATAATGATTATACCATGGTGCTCCAAATCCATGCCAGTTGCGATGTGTCTCACCAATGTGACCATCAATCCACACGTCATGACCAGTATCTGTATGCATTTCATGATTTGAACCAAAATGCCCCTCATGATGATGGAATGGTCCAATGTGATTTAAAATACTCTCTTCATGGTGTAGTTGTGGATGAGTGACAAGGGCATTATGTTCAAATTCATCATGATGCATCCCATGCTTGTACTCATCTGGCTGTATTGAATGTGGGTGCAATGGGAGGCCGATGGGTTCTCCTCTTAAATCAGCTTTATCATCTTTGTGTCTTTCTCTTACTGTAGCACCTGTGTTTTAAGAACAAACTTTTACTGTTTTCTTTGATTTTAAACAGTTTTCAAAGTCAAAACGCAAAAGTTTTACCAGTTTTCTAAAGCTATTAGAGCACAAAATCCCTAAGAATATTCCATATTTAGCGCTGACTGATCAGGAGGTTCACCTAAATTTTTGACATCGTGGTAGTATTGTATTTCGCTTTACTCGTTGACATAAGTTTAAAGGTAAAAGTTGATAAAAGCACTAATCCTATAATTGGAGGAAATGCACTTGCCTGTTGCTAATTCATCTTCAACTACCAACACCAGAATCAAGTAGGTTATCAAAACTCTCTTCATAACTAGTCTATTTACACCAGAAGTATATTCATAACAAATGATTATTTATTGCTTTAAAATTAATAGAATAGATACAAGAGAGCAACTGAGAGCTGCCAAGATCGTAATATCATGCTCTATATTTACCATGATCAGCCAACCATATAGTAAACAATAAAGAACCTGTAAGTAGATGCTCCATTTCTATATAATTGCCCATTTGACCGAGAGCACAGTTCTGGTCACATCAAAGAAGTGGGCTATTATTGCGTAATTGCTGTGCTTTATTATTACGTTGTTATAATGCAGTTTTGCTGTGTTTGTGATATGCCATGCAATCAGGGGTACTATTGAAAGTTTTTTTAGGGAGCTTATGCATTCATGAGCCTGAAATTTTGCCAGATCTGACCGGCTCTGTAAAATATTTGCGGGGGAAGCTCCAGCACCAAGTCCAACATTCAAACAAAATTAAGTACCCGCATTTTGCTTAAAAGTTATTTTCGACGTAGGTTTGGGTGTGGTGTTCAATTGCATCTCTGGGGCACCCTTGAGCAAAGTGCTAGCACCTCTGTAGCTTTCCATTCCAGGTTTAAGGTAAAGTTGCTGGGACAGAGCAATGGGTGTCTTTTGAAGACTTGAGCAGTACAACTGCTTTTCATGGTCTCGATCTACTTTGTGCCTGGCAGTGTTTTTTCAGGGCTACTGATTTTTCCTGGCAGGGATAAATTATCCTTGTTAGTGGAGACTGCGATTGAGAAAGGGCCTGGGAAATCCCACTCAGCTTATGTGTTGTTCCACTTTAGTTGAAAAATTTTATCCCTATCTACTCTCTGGACGAATAAATTAATGATATAAAGAGTCAATACTACATCTCCCGTCAATAGGGTAACCAAGGGGCGCCTTGTCCAGTGAGCGACCAGGCTCTTCATGGAAATCATGTGACTGGAAGGAAAGAAATTCAGCTAAGAAACATATTTGGATTAGGAACGTGGAGCGTTAGAAAACTAAAACAATTAGAACAACTCAACATGATATGCAGGAGAATTCCATGAAAGATGAACAAAGAAACTGAAATATCATTTCAACGTAATCTCAATAAATTTAGGCAATAGTGTAATATTTTACATGCAGGATAGCAGGTTGTTTGATAAAAGTATGTGCCTAAAGTGCAAAAAACTGGCTTCAATGTTGTCGACATGTTTCCATGTTGCTGTTGCGCAACATTCAGTTGTTTTGAAGATATCATTCTGAAAATCCAATAAAAAAGTCAGAATTTCCTATCAACTTTCGTGTGGCAAGAATCTTATTTTAGCTCAGCAAGCCTCTAAAAATAATGAAAAATATGTTTCTTCAAGCTCTATAGTCTGTAAAGGGGGCTCTTACCAATTTGTCACACACGTCACTAGCCTAAGTTTTTGCAAAAGTTTGGAAAAAGCTTCATGCATTAGTAAATAATTCCAGATTCTCTTTATCAAGGTTGTTGCCGTCAAATTCATCCCAAAATATGTTTCCTCTGAAAATTTTCATAAATTTATATCAGGTGTAACATTTTCACACACTTCACAATCAATCGATATCACAATATTTATCATACACGTCATATCACACTACTGTGTACTATATGATTGTTGGCTTACGTTAGCGTGCCGAATAATGGAAGGGAGTGAGAGTAAATAACGGGTTGAAAATTTCATAAAAATCAATGTTTTGTGGGGCTGGAATGAATGAAGGGTGGGGGGGTTGGGAGGAAAAATAGAAACCATATGCACTACCTCATCAAAGGTATTGAAACTACAGCATCAAAACAGTGACCTAGTTTTCCTATATAGTTCATGAAAAAAAAGCTGATTCAAATTTTTTGGTGGAAAGTCAGCATTCATAAGTTTGCAAATAAATTGAAATAGTTGGATTATTCCTAACTTTTTCGAACAATATTTGCTGCATCACATTCAATGAACTAAACGATGATATGAAGATAGCTAAAAATTGTAACGGAAGATCTCACTGAAAGCATCGGAAACATTTTCTTGTCCAACAAGACAATGCTCCATGACATGCAATTATTCAAAAATGTGATCCTTGCAGTGCTATGGCCATAGCAAAATCCCAATGTTAAAATAATTGCATATCAATTTCTATGGAGAAGAACTTGAAGAATATTGTTGGTCCAGTTCGTGCAGTCCCTAAAGCCGACACTGTAGGTTCATAGCATGCTGAAAGTAAAAATGAATGAGACGCACTTTGTAAAATATACTTATCTTCATTTGAACGCTAATTGCAATTTTCTGATCGTCGTCAAGAATACAATACGAATGATTTGAATGTTTTTTTTGCGCCGTTTCTTCTCTAACGAAAGTTCGCATGCTTGCTAAGAAGAGCCCGTGGTGATCATCCACCAAAACCAGCCCTGTAAGTTTACCAAGTAAAATGCTTATTGAAGTAGAACTCTTGACCTCGTACTCAATCTTGTATGTGGCAAAATTGCATAAAAACAAGGAAATCTCTATGAATGCCCAAGTAAGTCTCTCCAGCGTCTGGATACGAAAAATAGTAGCAAGCATGAATTTTAAAGTCTGGTAATGACGCTACTGACAAAAATGAAAGAGATATTTTGACAAATATCCTAATGGTGAAGATATATTATACTGAAACAGCTAATTTAGAAGAGATTCCGATGAGGACATGTATTCCTTCTCTTACTAGAGATCAATGATGAATTGTGTATCATATTTGCCAGAAGGACGTTTCTGATGTTCAACAGGGCTTGAATTTAGAGAAAGTTTTCGCTTCCTCCATTCGAGTGTTCAACATCTGCTTTCTTCTGCGTGGATATGTCCTTAACTTATAGCCTATAATATTTACAAGTTTGCACGTATTCAGAGGAACATTAGCTTTTCCTAGAGCTGATGTACTTCTATTTTTTGTATTGTTGCATGACATCTTGCTGGCCACGTCTGCTAGAAATAGCCAGACTACCATTTCGGTAATTCACTATTTCATCTGTCTACACCCCCTATAATTGTCTCCTAAATCCGTTCCTGTCTATATTGCTAATTTTAAAAGTGGAATTTACAGAAAGTGTAGTATGAGCTAAAGCTTCATAGATCAAAAGATTGTACAATGGGGCTCTTGAAGGGAATGCCCTAATAACTTAACAGTATGTAATTCATGCATCTGTCATACAGGGCTGCTTTCTCTTGCAGATGATTCACTTTTCAAGAAGAAGGTACATTCACGAATCGAATTGACCCTCTTTGTACAAAACGAAAGAACGCAAGTGGATCAGTGAAGTGGATGCGCATGATTCGTTCACATCATGAAAACAAATACATTATGCTTTCAAGCTCTGAAACAGTTCTTTGTTTCATGTGATTTCCTTTCTATTTTTAATTAGGTGCGGGGGCCCCTTTGGGGGTAACCACCAAAAGTGCGGGGCCTGGGGGCATGACCCTCTGCCCGACGCTACTCTTCAGCTCTTATAGACATAAAGTTAATAAGCTCAGCAATGAAAAAAAGAGATAATATTTCTCAGAAAAAATCACCCTTCACCAAGGCGATATGGAGAATCCTGGAAAATCATCAACCAGGTCCTGAATAAGCGGTCTAAATCCACCAGTATCAATATTTTTAGTACACCAGAAGAGGTGATCGCAAACAAGCAGAAGATAGCTGATGCAATGAACGAGCACCTTTGTTCCGTAGGTAATAACCTTACCGAAAAAGATAAAATATGGTCCAAATCCTCTACTTTCGGGAGACTATAATTTGAACCCTGAAGAAAAATGCTTCAGATTCAATACCATTGATGTAAGGAATATCAGAGATGACATTGGCAAAATTAACACTTCTAAAGGCTTTGGTACAGATTAAATCTCCATCTATTTCCTCAAACTATCAATGCCATACATTGAAAACTCTCTTGCCTACAGCTTCACGATATCACTCGAGAGGAATGAATTCCCTGATGATTGGAAAACTCCAATCTTTAAAGAAAGTGACATATCTGATAAGTCAAATTACCGCCCTATATCAGTCCTATCAGTTATATCTAGATTGTTTGAGAAACTTGTATCTAATCATTTGTACCAATATCTTAATAAATAACAATATAAATAATAAATACTTTATTTAAAGTTGGCTAACATCTAACATGTACATAGTTAAAATGAAAACTTATTAATGTCATTATCAATAAAATTTTTACAGATTCTACAGCCACACAACTTTGATCTCCAGGATCTTATACCTTTTTTAAAGTTTTCTAGATTAGGAATGCTTTTTAATGATGACGAAAGCATTTTTCAGAGTTTATTTCCTGTGTAACTGACCGTCTCAATGCCATATGTAGTTGTTCTGACAACAGGCAAAAGTGTATCAGAGCATTTCCGAAGGTTATATGATACGCTCCTCTCTTTGAAAATATCAGTCATAAAATAAGGGTTGGTTTAACTTTGATTTTGTTTTGAAGATCTCGGTCATAAGTAGCTGCAGACTCCTCTCGTGGGTGGTTCCAGAGTTGCTTTTTGCCAGTAATTGTTCAAAGGTTAACACATTATCTTTATAGGCAAGTCTAAGAGCTCTTTCATGAATCTCTTTCATGAATTTCTTGACCACAATGATTTACTTAGTCCTAATCAGTTTGGTTTTAGAAGCTTACATTCCACTGTAACCTGTCTGCTTAAAAATACTGATGATTGGTACACGAGGCTGGATTCAGGTCAGATGTTGGGTATGGTATTTGTAGATCTATAAAAGGCCTTTGGTACGGTTGAACATTGCGTACTCTGTAATAAACTTAAGCTGAATGGGATTCAATAGAGGGAACTATCCTCATTCAAATGCTACCTCTCTAACAGAACTAAATACTGTAGTCTAGGTAGCTATGACTCTAATGTGGAGAAATTGAAGTTGGTGTTCCAAAAGGCTCATGCCTTTAATCTCTCTTATCTTTGATCTACATTAACGATCTGCAAAATGCTATTCAGGGTAACGTATCCATGCACGCTGATGACACTAGCCTGTGTCATATGTCTACTGATATTTCCAAGCTAGAATCTGCAATTAATCAGAATCTACAGCTATTAGACAATTGGTTGAAGGGAAATAAGCTTTCATTGAATGTGGCAAAGACGAAGTCTATGCTCATTTGCAACAAATCATGGCGGAAAATTATCAACAACAATGATGGTGACAGAGAGCTGGAATCTGTCGATGTTATCAAATACCTTGGTGTACATGTTGATTTCACTTTAAGTTGGAAAGATCATTAAAAATATGTTGCCTTCAAGGTGTCTAAAGGAATGGGAATGCTAAAACAAGCCAAATACTATCTCCCTGAAGCTTGTCTAAAATCCAAAATTCGGTACTGTTGCTCTGTTTGGGGAACTTGAGGTGTTACTGAAAAAACCGCCTTCAAAACTTTCATAACAGAGCTGCTAGAATTGTCACCAACAACAAATTTGATGCTTTGAGCAGACCAATTATAGAAAGACTTGCATGGAAAACCATCGAAGAATTGATTGCCGAAGAATCAAGACAATTGTCTACAAACCTCTTCATGGGTTGGCTCCATAGTACTTATACCACCTTTTCACTAGAACCCTACCGAGCAGTGGCGGATTGAGACATTCCCAACATTTGCAAATGCGAATGAATGTCAGATTTTTGATAGAAAAATTTATCATCTGAGATTTGGAGAGATTATAAGAAAGTCGATAGAATAGGTACATCTTGTTGTAAAATTATTCAATCATTGGCTTTCCCATCCAAGATTTTTCTCCTTGTCCTACAATCGATTTTATTTGAATTCTCACCTCTGCGAAGCAGATCACTTTCCCACGTCCGAAGCCCTGATCGGTATCCGAGCAGTTGGAAATATTTACGTTTTGGCCATCAAGCATTTGCAAAGTTCCCTCGCGTCTTGCGAATGTACTCCACAATGTCTACCTCAAAAAGCTTATTGATTTTGTATGGGAAAGATTATGTTTGCAAATCTTGTTCTCTGGGATTGTAATATTAGGCATGGGCATCACAGCTTAATAGGATCCCATAATACAGTTGACTCAACTGATGTGATAAATCAATTAAGGAGAAAATTATTGCAAATGTTAAGAGGGACAGAGGTGCCAGAGCTTGTACCTCTTACGAATCGGCTATAGAAAAACCGCTTTCACTTGATTGCCTGTCAACTTCATTCCTTCGTTGTACACTCGAGCTTCGTTGATTGAGAAGAAAGTTTTTTAAGTTGGATGCTTTGACGGAAGCATAAGTTTTATCGGATTTGGAAGACTTGGGTAGGATGTGTGCGTTCTACGAGCTGAGAAAGCAGCTGTTTTTGAATGGCCAACTTACAAGAGTGGACGAAATGACTTATTCTAATTTTGAAGTGGATGATGTGGCGAAGAGTATTCGCCTGCTCAATTGTTTACATTATTTAAGCAGGGTAGAGTATGCAGCTGAAGCCCAGCGCTCACTAACGATTTTTGTCGTTAGCAACTGCAATTTTTGTCGCCGGCGACAAAAGTTGCAAGTCTGCACGCAATCGAAACAGAAAACATTTGTCGCCTTCAACGAAAATAAATATCTAGCATGCTAGATATTTCTTGAGTTGCCAACGACAAAAAACAGAAAATCGCAAGTGTGCGGTGACTGAAATTGCTCAATTGCTGGATTGCTCAATAATCGACAACTTTCAATTCACATGAGCGATTGTTTTCGGATTACTCACATTTCAACATGTATTTAGTTCGAAAATCTGCAGGGTTATTTCATGGAAGTACTACAGTATATCAGAAAAGAAAATGTTGTGATGTCAAGTGAATAGCTGTTATATTTTCTTAGGGGCATTGATAAAGATGAAAGATATTGAATGTGAGCCGTGGTTCTGTATTGTAGATATCAATAATGCCTTTTCTCTCGTATTTCTTCTGGGTTTCTTTGGAATAGACCTTGAACAGCTGTCTGCTTGAAGTTCAGGGCCAAATCAAAGTTGATTGTTTTACTTCTCAAGTTAATAAGGTTAAGGGAACTAATGTTTTTCTGCTTCAAATGTATCCGAGCTATTTTGACAAAAAAACCACAATAGGCATACTTTAGGCTGAAGATTCCTATCAGAAAGACCATTTGTAAGCAAATAGTCGCAGGTGTGCGGACACCCAATATCAGTCACCAGCGACAAAAATTGCAGTCTCTAGCGACAAAAATCGCTAGTGTGCGCTGGGCTTAAGGACTGATTTTTATACTGCTCAGCAAATTAGCACAAAAAATATAATCTAATTACATTCCTATAAGAAGAAGAAATTGCAATAAGAACTATGTACAGTAATACAAATAGAAGTGAACATTAAAAAGTCATGAAGTTAGCGGAAGGATTCCTACTGATTTTGTATCCTTTTTTGAAATGAGTTTGAGTTTGCGCGTTTGTGGCATCAGCACTTAAATTACTCCAAAGTCGTGCTCCTCTGTAAGAGATGTAATTCTGACCACTGGAAGTTTTTAAGAGAGACAATTAAAGATCAGTCTTAGTATTGAGAAAGCTCCCTAATGGTATTTTGAGACAGCCTTTCGACCAAACTCGTGAGGTAAGTGGGTGCTTCATTTTTTATTGACCTATATATCATCATGACAGTTACCATGTCGAGAAGTTCCTTTGTAGTTTGCGACCCTAGTTTTTCCAGAAGTGGCTGTAACGGTGCATCGTAAGGGCTATTTGTAGTTAGCATAGCAGCGCGGTTTTGTAGGTTCTGTAATTCATTCCAACCTGCAGCAGACCTAGTAACCCAATGGCATTCGGGTGTGCTGGAAGAAGCTTCAAGACATCAAATTCGGCATATAAATCTTATATATATACATATATATATATATATATATATCTAATATCTTAAACTTGACTTTGTGAATCTGGTCCCTTTACCAATGCCCCTATAAGTTTTCAGTGCTCCCATGTGCACAATGAACACAAATCGGCATGAAAACATTTACAGACAAAGTAGTCGTATGGTATACTACATTACATCTTCTGATGCCATGTAATGTCAATTAAAGTAGTATCAGAGAATAACAGTCGTTGAAGTACTATAGTGATAGCTGTCACACATACCTCCATTTCTTCAGCAACATTATTCTCGTACTTGGCAAATCTTATCTGTAAGCGTGTCACTTTCTTCTGCAGAGACTATCTTTTTTGCTTTCTCAATGCAGGATGCACATTTTTGGGGGGTTGGCATTATAATTATTGTTCCTTAGTCAGCATAATGTTATACAGCAGGAATTTGGCCTGAATCATCATCTGTAGATGAATAGCTAACACAATTCTCGTCAAACTGACAACTGGAAGAACATGGTATCGTTGACTCATTGGTACTCTCATTTTCTGCTATTCTTTTTGTCGGACGAATCAGCTGAGAGAAGTATTATGTTGCTTTATATAAATTCTAGCCTCTAGCCTCAATAAACTAATAGCAATGCATACATTCTGAATGAAAATTGCAAGAATAAAAAGGCCAAATTCGGGCCTGTAAGACACTATTGAAAATTTATGCCTACTTACTAAACGCTTGGAACGAGAGGGCGTCTTCTTCGGAAGGTAGATGTACGGAATCACGAGTTGGAACGGATCCTTTGGTCAAATTCCCTCTCCAAGACACTCCAGTTGAATCTGTTTGAGGCCGAAAGTTGCAAGTATCTTCACAATGTGCAGAACATAAGGAAGAGTACTTGCTTGGGTTTTTGAATGAAAGCCTATGTCTTTGAAAGAACTTGACCCACTTCTGCAGAACTGCTTCATCTTTGGGAAACTGGTGCACTTTGATACCAGGAGTATAGGCTGTATTTGTGCAGCTTGTGCTTCCTGGGTTTCCTGCTACACAATGTCGGTCACCTCTTTTAACTTCTTTTTGGATTGCGTGACTCTCCATGTTGTGTTGGTTCACTTCCTTGCAAAATATCTGACGTCATGATCAAGAAGTCATGGGATTCAGACAGCGTTTTTTGGGCCCAGAAATCCTCTCCATCTACTCATTTCAAAAGCGCGTTTGTAAGGTGAATATTTGTGCCATCACAAGGAAACTTCAAGAATGCTAAAAGAAACTACCTATATTTTGATTTTCGAAAACAAAAAAATATGCGTCATGTGCTCTTTTTAAATGAAAAGAAAGATCCTCTTCAAGTAAACAATGCTAATGGGTCCTAATTGGTCACACTTGGGGCCAATTAGACGTATCTTAGCACATTACAGCATCTCCGTATATATTTCAGTTAACGTTTTCTGTCACTATGCCACCTTTTCATACTCTAATGAGTGTCGGAGGAAAAAAGCTGTTAAGTATGTTGCCGCTTTTTCGTGCTGCGGTAAAATATTTGTAAGACTTTGGGAGAGGAAATTGAGGTGGGGTTTCCTACACATTTTGCCTCGTTAACACCATGAATGAATGAAATGCATTAAGAGTGGGCTTCAAGCTGTTTCCTGCTATAAACTATATATGTATGTATGCAAGATTGATACAAAAATTTGGGTGGCTGAGCCCCCCCAAAATGAACAAAGATTTTAACAAGGGGGCTCTGCCCTCTGAGCCCCACTAGAAATCACCCTGGCTATAACTCAAAATATTTTATGCTCCTAGGCATACCTAACCTTTCCTGCGAAAATCATAAATCAGGCCAATTGAAAGAGCTTGTTTGCTTTCAGGAGGTGTTTACTTCTAAACAAAAAAGGACCTATTTTGGAAAGAGTCTTGTTTTCAAATCAAAACTACTGCTTTAAAAATTATTGATAAGAGAAAGCACATCTAATTGGTTTCCTTGTGAACTAATAAAAATATTCTTCTATGGCACAAATCTTATTGGTGGGGGGGGGGGAATATATTTTGAAGAATGCTTGATTAGCTTGATGTAAGATATAGCTAGAGGAAGTATCCTGGAGGGGCAGAGCTTGTCCTTTCCATCATTTTGAGGGGCCAAAATTCATTTTTGATTATTTAAATCTCCATGTCAATAGTTCTCTAATGGGAGAGGCTATGCAAAATTTTTCCGTTGGGCGGACACTGCCCCTCTGTGCCCCCTTGTATATATGTGCCTGGTTTGATCCTTGATGTTGAATAGTTGAATCTCTTATCGTGGAATTTTGGAAGTGTATTTGCGGCGAAAATTCTGCCCATTGAAAGCCAAAAGCGAATAACAGCCGGGAGATTTATGAGAACTCATATTTTTGAAAAATCTTTGATTTTTCCATTTTGTAATCACTGAATCACATGTCAATGAAAAAATCAAAGTAGAAAATTTGAGACTTCACCCCGTATAACCAACTCCTAATATTAGATTGTTGAATAGGTCTCTTGTTTCGTGATCTTGGATTGCTTTTGTACTCTGCTGGTTGCAATTCGCTGAGCAATCCAGGAATTAACGATGGAGCAGAAGTTAGCTTAGGCCTGCAGCTAACTCCAAGCGACCATGGACTTAGGACCCGGGAGTGACAGGGGGCATGTGCCCCCAACTCTTACATATCTGTATGTAATTAGTCTGAAGCGCTAAAGTTATCCCAGCAGATAAAGCTATTCAAGTAGCTCGGTATATTGCTGATGCTTTGAGAATAAATAATTGTTTTTCATATACGAAAACTACGTTGAATTTTTTAAGAATCTGCTTATGATAATGCTAACTGTCAGGTCACCACACAAAAGAAGCCCTACAGTGAAGAAGATGCAGATTGGAGTGATTTTCTGATAGGCCTATTCAAAGTTTGGTGATTTGATGGCTCTCATCTAGGTCTTGAGCAGACAGTTCCCGATGAAATGTGACATAAATTTCTCTCTGGTTCTTCTCTTCATCACAGTGTATTCAATTTTTTGCAACCAAAACCAAGGAAACTTATTGGCATCTTGGTCCGTGATGAGTTTGTTATTATCAAAGATTCAGCCATCCGGCCACGTGTTGAAACAATAGGCTTATCGTTCCAGTCTTTTTTAGTTCAATGGGTCACACTTGGGGCCAATCAGACGCATCTTAGCACTTTAAGCATCTCCGTATATGTTTTCATGTTTGAGCTGAAGACACACTAAAAGAGTTTTTACTTTGACAGGAGAGGACGTAAGTAGACAGATCCAAAGACATTCCTAAGAGGTATGCTTGAAGCAGAAGTCTCGAGACTAGAAAACCAAGTGAGGTTCATTGTAGAGAAGATTGATGGAAAGACTGCAATTGGTATGCACCTATGTTTTTACTTTTGGTGTAAGGGCAGGTTTCTGCGTGGTGCACACGAGAAGAGTTTGCTTAAGGAAACTGCCATTCGTGGCAGTTCACTAATTTGAAAGAATTTTGGAAGTAATAGCGACAGATAACATGAAATGGCTGCATGAAACTACTGAGAAATAGAAATTGGCCAATTATTTTGCAAATTCCCCCATTTTATAGAACGAAGGAAGTTAGAGAGGTCATGTTGCCTCATCTGACCGCATTACACTGTAAAAGATATGCATTTACCTCGCCATTGTGATTAATTTCTCAATTGAAATTTTTCTAAAACTTTATTCTTAATGGTTGTATTGGAAATTTACTAGAAATTTGAATTATTTTAGAAAATCGAAGCAAACATGACCTGATTGCAATGGTTGTTGAGAATGGCTATTCGTCAGACCCGGTGAAAGCATGGAGGAAATCCATTGCAAAAGAGAAACCCTTTTCAAGATGACAGCGGCGAAGGCAGTAGCAGTGAATTTGCTGTCCCTGATTTTAATTACATCCTAAACATGAATTTATGGAGTTTATCAAGAGAAAAAAAAGAGGCCCTTTTGGCTGAAAGAGATTCAAAGGTTTCATTTTTGCTTTGTTTCTAAGTTTCCATTTTCTGAGAAGTTTTTCATGAATTTTCTCCAGAACTGCGTTTGAAAGACTTGCCAATTGCATGATGACACATTAATTCTTTTGAAGTAGTGCTTGACGCACTATCACATATTGTAATAAAAATTTTTAAGTAGTGATTCAGTTTCTGTGGTGCGTTATTATTTTTTTATTTGTAGAAAGAAGAACTTGCCTCTCTTGTAAAAAAGTCATCCGAAAATCTTTGCTTTCATGACTTGGATGATTTTTTTGAGGAACTCGATGTAAGTGGTTTGTGTAAGACCGTAAAATATGAGAGTTCATTTTCAAACAAGTTGAAAGCAGTTGAGACCTTCAAGGATTAGCTTCACTAGTCAAGTTAGCTGTATGCATTCTCTTTGAAGATCTTTAAGGGCTTTTTTTAAGTCATTTTGTAAATTTCATTTTGTCAGATGTTTTATGGCCTCTACACTTGCTTATTATTCTGCATAGGAGTTATTCATATTCCCCCTATTTTATCGCCATCCCTTCCCAAAATTGATCATAATGCTGAAGACCTCATATCACTCAATTTATGTCCACGTTTGAAGGTTCAGGCTCAAGGGAAGAGTGATAATGAGGAGGCAGCCTGGAATGCCAAGTCATCAAGGCCTGCAGCTGGTAAAAGCGTAGTGAAAAATGACTCAAAGATTATGAAAATGAACCCTAAAATAGCCAAACCTGAAAAAGAAACGAAGGGAATTTTAGATGAGGAAAACGCGGCTGATGATGATCGTAGAAGTACAAGATCGAATTTATTGTCGTTTTCAGATCGAGTGACCCAAAAGAGAGGTGATCTTGATATTTGATCATTAAAGGCTGATATGAGCAGTCCAGCTCTCCTTGTATCCCTTCCCTTCCTAAATATATATATATATATATATATATATATATATATATATATATATATATATATATATATATATATATATATATATATATATAT
>OLMO02000274.1:742-12917 GCA_900291935.2 Cassiopea xamachana
TAGGCATGCTAGCAGACCCCTTTCACACTGCAACCAAGAAGTGTTGCAACGTCAGGGCCACCAGCTAGTCATGCATACTTTAGACAAGAATAGTCATGCATGCTAACAGACCCCTGTCACACTGCATCCAGAAGTGTTGCAACGTCAGGGCCCCAAGTTAGTTATGCACTTAGTCAGCCAAGCTATGCCAACCCCTTTCACACTGCGTCCAAGAAATGTTGCAATGTTAGGGGTACTGGATAGCTAGCTTCAATGATAGAATGAAATTGAAATGACAAAAATGAAATATTACAAAAGATACGACTCCCAAGTACTGCCACATGCGTCGTCTCTCTTCTCACATTCTTCTTCAATGCACTTTTATGAGCCGCACTGAGTTAACCGTACCTTTCCACGAATTCTAGTTGTTTAGACAATAATTCCCAATGAGAATAGCGTTAGTCTACGCGTTTCCAATACATGCAGCTTAAGACGGTGTATAAGCTGTAATAGTGACAATAGTGTGCACACAGTTATAATCTTTGGAATTGCGCATATTCCATTGGAAAACCTGGTTCTAAACTTGTTTCTACTCTAAATTTAGCATTGTTAACAGTGTTTCTCCATGAAAACTCTGTCCATTCTTGTTTTTTCAGTGTTTGCATACTTTAGCCCATTAGGCCGTTTACAATGAGAAAAACATTGTTGGAGAAAAGTTTCGAGGACATGAGTGAAGTTCATTGAGAAAACATGGTTTTTCCATACCTTCACACTAATTCTAGTAGTTTAGTCAATGTTTCTCGATGAGAATAGCGTTAGTTTACGTGTTTTCAATACATGCAGATAAAAAGGCTTTATCACCTGTAATAATGACAATAGTATGCACACAGTTATATTCTTTGGAAATACGTATGTTCCATGGCAAAACCATGTTCTACACGTGGTTATATGCTGAATTGAACATTATCAACATTGTTTTGCCATGAAAAGCTCTGTCCATTCGTTTTCTTTCCGTGTTTGCATACTTACGCCTATTAGGCCGTTTACATTCAGACAAACATTGTTGGAGAAAATGTTCGAGGACATGAGTGAAGTTCATTGAGAAAACATGGTTTATTCATACTTTTGCATTAATTCTAGTAGTTTAGTCAATGCTTCCCTATGAGAATAGCGTTAGTTTATGCGTTGTCAAAACATACAGCTTAAGACGGCTTATAAGCTGTAATAGTAACAATAGTATGCAAACAGTTATACTCTTTTGAAATACGTATGTTGCATGGCAGACAAAGGTTCTAACCGTGTTTATACTCTGAATTGAGCATTATAAACATTGTTTTGCCATGAAAACTCTGTCCATTTTTGTTTTTTCAGTCTTTACATACTTAGGCCCATTAGGTCAGTGTCCTAATGTTTCCATGGTGAATCGAGCATTATTAACATTGTTTTGCCATGACAAGCTATGTCCATTCTTGGTTTTTCAGTGTTTGCATACTTAGGCCCATTAGGCCGTTTACAATGAGAAAAACATTGTTGAATGTCGATGACATAAGTGAATTTCATTGAGAAAACATGTTTTATCCGTACATTTGCACTGATTCTAGTAGCTTAGTCAATGTTTCCTCATGTGAATAGCGTTAGTTTACGTTTGTTTACTACATGCAGCTTAAAACGCTTGATACGCTGTAATAGTGACATTAGTGTACAAACAGTTATAATCATTGGAAATACGTCTAGTCTATGGAAAAATCATGATCTAAACGTGTTTTCTCGCTGAATTTAGCAGTACAAACATTGTTTCTCCATGAAACCTCTGTCCAGTCTTGTGTTTCAGTGTGTGCATACTTAGACCAATTAGACCTGTTACAATGAACAAACATTTGTTGCAGGTCCATTTCATGGAAATACGTGAAATTCATTGAGAAAACATGTTTTATCCGTACATTTGCACTGATTCTAGTAGGTTAGTCAATGTTTTCACAATGAGAATAGCGTTAGTGTACGCTTTTTTACTGCATGCAGCTTAAAACGCTTTATAAGCTGTAATAGTGACAATTGTGTGCAAACAGTTACAATCATTGGAAATACGTGTATTCTAAGGCAAACCCGTGTTCTGAACGTGGTTTTACGTTGAATTTCGCATTATAAACATTATTTCGCCATGAAAACTCTGTCCAGTGTTGTACTTTCAGTGTTTGCATACTTACGCCCATTAGGCCGGTTACAATGAAAAAGCACTTGGTGCAGGAAAAGTTCATGAAAATGAGTGAAATTCATTGAGAAAACATGTTTTATCCGTACAGTAGCACTGATTGTAGTAGGTTAGTCAATGTTTTCACAATGAGAATAGCGGTAGTGTACGCTTTTTTACTACATGCAGCTTAAAGCGCTTTATAAGCTGTAATAGTGATAATAGTATGGACACAGTTATAATCATTGGAAATACGTAGATTCTATGGGAAGCGCATGTTCTAAACGTGGTTTTACGCTGAATTTCGCATTATAACCATTCGTTCGCCATGAGAACGCTGTCCAGTCTTGTTTTTTCAGTGTTTTCTTACCTAGTAGCATTAGGCCAGTTACAATGAACAAACATTTGTTGCAGGACCATTTCATGGAATTGAGTGAAATTCATTGAGAAAACTTGTTTTATCCGTACATTTACACTGATTCTAGTAGTTTCGTCAAATTCTCTCCATGAGAATTGCGTTAGTTTACGCTTTTGTTACTACATGCAGCTTAAAACGCTCAATAAGCTGTAATAGTGACAATAGTATGGAAACAGTTATAATCATTGGAAATACGTTCATTCTATGGTAAAACCGTGTTCTAAACGTGGTTGTACGTTGAATATCGCATTATAAAGATTGTTTCGCCTTGAGAACTCTGTGCAGTCTTGTGTTTTCAGTGTTCGATAGTTAGGCTCTTTAGGCCGTGTACAATGAAACACCACTTGCTGCAGGAAAATTTCATGGAATTCAGTGACATTCATTGAGAAAACATGTTTTATCCGTAGATTTACACTGATTCTAGTAGTTTAGTCAATGTTTCCCCATGAGAATAGCGTTAGTTTACGTTGTTTTACTACATGCAGCTTAAAACGCTTGATACGCTGTAATAGTGACAATAGTATGGAAACAGTTATAATCATTGGAAATACGTCTAGTCTATGGAAAAATCATGATCTAAACGTGTTTTTACGCTGAATTTAGCAGTACAAACATTGTTTTGCCATGAAACCTCTGTCCAGACTTGCTTTTTCAGTGTTTACATACTTAGACCAATTAGGCCTGTTACAATGACCAAACATTTGTTGCAGGACCACTTCATGGAAATACGTGAAATTCATTGAGAAAACATGTTTTATCCGTACATTTGCACTGATTCTAGTAGGTTAGTCAATAGTTCCTAATGAGAATAGCGTTAGTTTACGCTTTTTTACTACATGCAGCTCAAAATACTTTATAAGCTGTAATAGTGACAATAGTGTGGAAACAGTTATAATCATTGGAAATACGTTCATTCTATGGGCCAAGCATGTTCTAAACGTATTTTTACGTTGAATTTCGCATTATAAACATTGTTTCGCTATGAAAACTCTGTTCAGTCTTGTGTTTTCAGTGTTTGCATACTTAGGCTCATTAGGCCGTGTACAATTAAACACCACTTGATGCAGGAAAATTTCATTGAATTCAGTGAAATTCATTGAGAAAACATGTTTTATCCGTATAGTTGCTCTTATTCTAGTAGTTTAGTCAATGTTTCCTCATCAGAATAGCATTAGTGTACGTTGTTTTACTACATGCAGCTTAAAAAGCTTTATACGCTGTTATAGTGACATTAGTTTACTAACAGTTATAATCATTGGAAATACGTGTATTCTATTGGAAAATCATAATCTAAACGTGTTTTCTCGCTGAATTTAGCAGTACAAACATTGTTTCGCCATGAAACCTCTGTCCAGTCTTGCTTTGTCAGTGTTTGCATACTTAGGCTCATTTGGCCGTTTACAATGAAACACCCCTTGGTGCAGGAAAATTTCATGGAATTGAGTGAAATTCATTGAGAAAACATGTTTTATCCACACATTTACACTGATTCTAGTAGTTTAGTCAATATTTCCCCATGAGAAACGCGTTAGTTTACGGTTTTTTAATACATGCAGCTTAAAAAGCTTGATACGCTGTAATGGTGACATTAGTGTACAAACAGTTATAATCATTGGAAATGCGTGTATTCTATGGGAAAATCATAATCTAAACCTGTTTTTACGCTGAATTTAGCAGTACAAACATTGTTTCGCCATGAAACCTCTGTCCAGTCTTGTTTTTTCAATGGTTGCATACTTAGACCAATTAGGCCTATTACAGTGACCAAACAGTTGTTGCAGGACTATTTCATGGAAATACGTGAAATTCATTGAGAAAACATGTTTTATCCGTACATTTACACTGATTCTAGTAGTTTACTCAATGTTTCCCCATGAGAATACCGTTAGTTTACCATTTTTAATACATGCAGCTTCAAACGCGGTATAAGCTGTAATAGTGACAATAGTGTGGAAACAGTTATAATCATTGGAAATACGGTCATTCTATGGGATAAGCATGTTCTAAACATGGTTTTACGTTGAATTTAGCATTATAAACATTGTCCAGTCTTGTTTTTTCAGTGGTTGTATACTTGGACCAATTAGGCCTGTTACAATGACCAAACATTTGTTGCAGGAGCATTTCATGGAAATACGTGAAACTCATTGAGAAAACATGTTTTATCCGAACATTTACACTGATTCTAGTAGTGTACTCAATGTTTCCCCATGAGAATACCGTTAGTTTACCATTTTTAATACATGCAGCTTCAAACGCGGTATAAGCTGTAATAGTGACAATAGTGTGGAAACAGTTATAATCATTGGAAATACGGTCATTCTATGGGATAAGCATGTTCTAAACATGGTTTTACGTTGAATTTAGCATTATAAACATTGTTTCGACATGAAAACGCTGTCCATTCTTGTTTTTTCAGTGGTTGTATACTTGGACCAATTAGGCCTGTTACAATGACCAAACATTTGTTGCAGGAGCATTTCATGGAAATACGTGAAACTCATTGAGAAAACATGTTTTATCCGTACAGTTACACTGATTCTAGTAGGTTAGTCAATATTTCCTAATGAGAATAGCGTTAGTTTATGCTTATTTACTACATGCAGCTTAAAATGCTTTATAAGCTGTAATAGTGAAAATAGTGTAGAAACAGTTATAATCATTGGAAATGCATTCATTCTATGGGATAAGCATGTTCTAAGTATGTTTTTACGCTGAATTTCGCATTATAAACATTGTCTCGCCATGAAAACTCTGTCCAGTCTTTCTTTTTTCAATGTTTACATACCTAGTCCCATTAGGCAAGTTACAATGAAGCAACACTTTTTGCAGGAAAATTTCATGGAAATGAGTGAGATATATTGAGAAAACATGTTTTATCCGTACATTTGCACTGATTCTAGTAGTTTAGTCAATGTATCCCCATGAGAATATCGTTAGTTTACGTTTTTTTTTCTACATGCAGCTTAAAAAGCTTGATACGCTGTAATAGTGACATTAGTGTCCCAACAGTTATAATCATTGGAAATACGTGTATTCTATGGGAAACTCATGATCTATGCGTGGTTTTACACTGAAATTAGCAGTATAAACATTATTTCTCCATGAAACCTCTGTCACGACTTGTTGTTTCAGTGTTTGCATACTTAGGCCAATTAGGCCTGTTACAATGAGCAAACATTTGATGCAGGACCACTTCATGGAAATACGTGAAATTCATTGAGAAAACATGTTTTATCCGTACATTTGCACTGATTCTAGTAGGTTAGTCAATATTTCCTAATGAGAATAGCGTTAGTTTATGCTTATTTACTACATGCAGCTTAAAATACTTTATAACCTGTAATAGTGACAATAGTGTGGAAACAGTTATAATCATTGGAACTACAATCATTCTATGGGATAAGCATGTTCTAAACATGTTTTTACGCTGAATTTAGCATTGTAAACATTGTCTCGCCATGAACACTCTGACCAGTCTTGTTTTTTCATTGTTTGAATACGTAGTCCCATTAGGCCAGTTACAATGACAAAACACTTTTTGCAGTAAAATTTAATGGAATTGAGTGAAATTCATTGAGAAAACATGTTTTATCCGTACATTTGCACTGATTCTAGTAGGTTAGTCAATATTTCCTAATGAGAATAGCGTTAGTTTATGCTTATTTACTACATACAGCTTAAAATACTTTATAACCTGTAATAGTGACAATAGTGTGGAAACAGTTATAATCATTGGAACTACAATCATTCTATGGGATAAGCATGTTCTAAACATGTTTTTACGCTGAATTTAGCATTGTAAACATTGTCTCGCCATGAACACTCTGACCAGTCTTGTTTTTTCAGTGTTTGAATACCTAGTCCCATTAGGCCAGTTACAATGAAAAAACACTTTTTGCAGTAAAATTTAATGGAATTGAGTGAAATTCATTGAGAAAACATGTTTTATCCGTACATTTGCACTGATTCTAGTAGGTGAGTCAATATTTCCTAATGAGAATAGCGTTAGTTTATGCTTATTTACTACATGCAGCTTAAAATACTTTATAAGCTGTAATAGTGACAATAGTGTGGAAACAGTTATAATCATTGGAAATACGTTCATTCTATGGGATAAGCATGTTCTAAACATGTTTTTACGTTGAATTTCGCATTATAAACATTGTCTCGCAATGAAAACTCTGTCACGACTTGTTGTTTCAGTGTTTGCATACTTAGACCAATTAGGCCTGTTACAATGACCAAACATTTGATGCAGGACCACTTCATGGAAATATGTGAAATTCATTGAGAAAACATGTTTTATCCTTACATTTGCACTGATTCTAGTAGGTTAGTCAATATTTCCTAATGAGAATAGCGTTTGTTTACGCTTTTTACTACATGCAGCTTGAAACGCGTTATAAGCTGTAATAGTGACAGTAGTGTGGAAACAGTTATAATCAGTGGAAATGCGTGTATTCTATGGGAAACTCATAATCTAAACGTGTTTTCTCGCTGAATTTAGCAGTACAAATATTGTTTCGCCATGAAACCTCTGTCTAGTCTTGCTTTGTCAGTGTTTGCATAGTTAGGCTCATTTGGCCATTTGCAATGAAACACTACTTGGTGCAGGAAAATTTCATGGAATTGAGTGAAATTCATTGACAAAACATGTTTTATCCACACATTTACACTGATTCTAGTAGTTTAGTCAATGTTTCCCCATGAGAATAGCGTTAGTTTACGCTTTTGTTACTACATGCAGCGTAAAACGCTTTATAAGCTGTAATAGTGACAGTAGTGTGGAAACAGTTNTATAATCATTGGAAATACGTGTATTCTATGGCACAACCGTGTTCTAAACGTGGTTTTATGTTGAATTTCGCATTATACACATTGTTTCGCCTTGAGAACTCTGTCCAGTCTTGTTTTTTCAGTGTGTGCATACCTAGTAGCATTAGGACGTTTACAATGAAACACCACTTGGTGGAGGAAAAGTTCATTGAATTCAGTGAAATTCATTGAGAAAACATGTTTTATCCGTATATTTGCTCTTATTCTAGTAGTTTAGTCAATGTTTCCTCATGAGAATAGCGTTAGTGTACGTTTTTTTACTACATGCAGCTTAAAACGCTTGATACGCTGTAATAGTGACAATAGTGTGGAAACAGTTATTATCATTGGAAATATGTGTATTCTATGGGAAACTCATGACCTAAGCGTGTTTTTACACTGAATTTAGCAGTACAAACATTGTTTCTCCATGAAACCTCTGTCACGACTTGTTGTTTGAGTGTTTGCATACTTAGACCAATTAGGCCTGTTACAATGACTAAACATTTGATGCAGGACCACTTCATGGAAATACGTGAAATTCATTGAGAAAACATGTTTTATCCTTACATTTACACTGATTCTAGTTGTTTAGTCAATGTTTCCCCATGAGAATAGCGTTAGTTTACGCATTTTTACTACATGCAGCTTAAAACGCGTTATAAGCTGTAATAGTGACAATAGTGTGGAAACAGTTATAATCATTGGAAATACGGTCATTCTATGGGATAAGCATGTTCTAAATATGTTTTTATGCTGAATTTCGCATTATAAACATTGTCTCGCCATGAGAACTCTGTCCAGTATTGTTTTTTCAGTGTTTGCATACCTAGTAGCATTAGGCCGTTCTCAATGAAACTCCACTTGGTGGAGGACAATTTCATGGAATTCAGTGAAATTCATTTAGAAAACATGTTTTACCCGTACATCTGCAATTATTCTAGTAGTTTAGTCAATGTTTCCTCATGAGAATAGCGTTAGTTTACGTTGTTTTAC
This sequence comes from Cassiopea xamachana, assembly GCA_900291935.2. Taxonomy (NCBI): domain Eukaryota; kingdom Metazoa; phylum Cnidaria; class Scyphozoa; order Rhizostomeae; family Cassiopeidae; genus Cassiopea; species Cassiopea xamachana. Next base: position 9,142 of record OLMO02000274.1, read on the forward strand.
TACATGCGGCTTAAAACGCTTTATACGCTGTTATAGTGACATTAGTTTACTAACAGTTATAGTCATTGGAAATGCGTGTATTCCATGTGAAAATCATAGTCTAACCGTGTTTTTACGCTGAATTTAGCAGTACAAACATTGTTTCGCCATGAAACCTCTGTCCAGTCTTGCTTTGTCAGTGTTTGGATACTTAGGCTCATTTGGCCATTTACAATGAAACAACACTTGGTGCAGGAAAAGTTCATGGAATTGAGCGAAATTCATTGAGAAAATATGTGTTATTCGTACATTTGCACTGATTCTAGTAGGCTAGTCAATGTTTCCCCATGAGAATAGCGTTAGTTTACGTTTCTTAATACATGCAGCTTAAAACGCGTTATAAGCTATAATAGTGACAATAGTGTGGAAACAGTTATAATCATTGGTAATACGTTCATTCTATGGGATAAGCATGTTCTAAACATTTTTGTATGCTGAATTTCGCATTATAAACATTGTCTCGCCATGAAAGCTCTGTCTAGTCTTGTTTTTTCAGTGTTTGAATACCTAGTCCCATTAGGCGAGTTACAATGACCAAACATTTGATGCAGGACCACTTCATGGAAATATGTGAAATTCATTGAGAAAACATGTTTTATCCTTACATTTGCACTGATTCTAGTAGGTTAGTCAATATTTCCTAATGAGTATAGCGTTACTTTATGCTTATTTTCTACATGCACTCTAAAGCGCTTATAACCTTTAATAGTGACAATAGTGTGGAAACAGTTATAATCATTGGAAATACGGTCATTNTCTATGGGATAAGCATGTTCTAAACATGTTTTTACGTTGAATTTCGTATTATAAACAGTGTTTCGCCTTGAGAACTCTGTCCAGTCCTGTTTTTTCAGTGTTTGCATACCTAGTAGCATTAGGACGTTTACAATGAAACACCACTTGGTGGAGGAAAATTTCATTGAATTCAGTGAAATTCATTGAGAAAACATGTTTTATCCGTATATTTGCTCTTATTCTGGTAGTTTAGTCAATGTTTCCTCATGAGAATAGCGTTAGTTTACGGTTTTTTTACTACATGCAGCTTAAACAGCTTGATACGCTGTAATAGTGACAATAGTGTGGAAGGAGTTATAATCAGTGGAAATACGTTCCTTCTATGGGATAAGCATGTTCTAAACATGCTTTTACGTTGAATTTCGCATTATATACATTGTCTCGCCATGACAACTCTGTCCAGTCTTTTTTTTTCAGTGTTTGCATACCTAGTAGCATTAGGCCAGTTACAATGAAAAAACACTTCTTGCAGGAAAATTTCATGGATTGAGTGAAATTCATTGAGAAAACATGTTTTATCCGTACATTTACACTGATTCTAGTAGTTTAGTTAATGTTTCCCCATGAGAATAGCGTTAGTTTACGCTTTTTTACTACATGCACCATAAAACGCTTTATAATATGTAATAGTGACAGTAGTGTGGAAACAGTTATAATCATTGGAAATACGTTCATTCTATGGGATAAGCATTATCTAAACGTATGTTTACGTTGAATTTCGCATTATAAACATTTTTTCGCCATGAAACCTCTGTCCAGTCTTGTTTTTTCAGTGGTTGCATACTTGGACCAATTAGGCCTGTTACAATGACCAAACATTTGTTGCAGGACCATTTCATAGAAATACGTGAAATCCAGTGAGAAAACATGTTTTATCCGTATATTTGCTCTGATTCTAGTAGTTTAGTCAATGTTTCCCCATGAAAATAGCGTTAGTTTACGCTTTTTTACTACATGCAGCTTAAAACGCGTTATAAGCTGTAATAGTGACAGTAGTGTGGAAACAGTTATAATCATTGGAAATACGTGTATTCTATGGCACAACCGTGTTCTAAACGTAGTTTTACGTTGAATTTCGTATTATAAACAGTGTTTCGCCGTGAGAACTCTGTCCAGTCTTGTTTTTCCAGTGTTTGCATGCCTAGTAGCATTAGGCTGATTACGATGAAACACCACTTGATGCAGGAAAATTTCATTGAATTCAGTGAAATTCATTGAGAACACATGTTTTATCCGTATATCTGCTCTTATTCTAGTAGTTTAGTCAATGTTTCCTCATGAGAATAGCGTTAGTTTACGTTGTTTTACTACATGCGGCTTAAAACGCTTTATACGCTGCTATAGTGACATTAGTTTACTAACAGTTATAATCATTGGAATTACGTGTATTCTATTGGAAAATCATAATCTAACCGTGTTTTCTCGCTAAATGCAGTAGTACAAACATTATTTCGCCATGAAACCTCTGTCCAGTCTTGCTTTGTGAGTGTTTGCATACTTAGGCTCATTTGGCCGTTTACAATGACACACCACTTGGTGCAGGAAAATATCATGGTATTGAGTGAAATTCATTGAGAAAACATGTTTTATCCGTACCTTCTCGCTGATTTTAGTAGGTTAGTCAATGTTTCCCCATGAGAATAGCGTTAGTTTACGCTTTTTTACTACATGCAGCTTAAAACGCGTTATAACCTGTAATAGTGACAATAGTATGGAAACAGTTATAATCATTAGAAATACGTTCATTCTATGGGATAAGCATTATCTAAACGCATTTTTACGTTGAATTTCGCATTATAGACATTGTCTCGCCATGACAACTCTGACCAGTTTTTTTTTTCAGTGTTTGCATACTTAGGCTCATTAGGCCGTGTACAATTAAACACCACTTGATGCAGGAAAACTTCATTGAATTCAGTGAAATTCATTGAGAAAACATGTTTTATCCGTATATTTGCTCTTATTGTAGTAGTTTAGTCTATGTTTCCCCATGAGAATTGCGTTAGTTTACGTTTTTTTACTACATGTAGCTTAAAGCGCTTTAAAGCTCTAATAGGGACAATAGTATGGAAACAGTTATTTACGCTGAATTTAGCAGTACAAACATTGTTTCGCCATGAAACCTCTGTCCAGTCTTGCTTTGTCAGTGTTTGCATACTTAGGCTCATTTGGCCATTTACAATGAAACACCACTTGGTGAAGGAAAATTTCATGGAATTGAGAGCAATTCATTGAGAAAATATGTGTTATTCGTACATTTGCTCTGATTCTAGTAGGCTAGTCAATGTTTCTCCATGAGAGTAGCGTTAGTTTACGCTTTTTTACTACATGTAGCTTAAAGCGCTTCATAAGCTGTAATAGTGACAATAGTATGGAAACAGTTATAATCATTGGAAATGCATTCATTCTATGGGATAAGCATGTTCTAAACATGTTTTTACGCTGAATTTCGCATTATAAACATTGTCTCGCCATGAAAACTCTGTCCAGTCTTTCTTTTTTCAATGTTTACATACCTAGTCCCATTAGGCCAGTTACAATGAAACAACACTTTTTGCAGGAAAATTTCATGGAAATGAGTGAAATTCATTGAGAAAACATGTTTTATCCGTGCATGTACACAGAGTCTAGTAGGTTAGTCAATATTTCCTAATGAGAACAGCGTTAGTTTATGCTTATTTACTACATGCAGCTTAAAATGCTTTATAAGCTGTAATAGTGACAATAGTGTAGAAACAGTTATAATCATTGGAAATGCATTCATTCTATGGGATAAGCATGTTCTAAACATGTTTTTACGCAGAATTTCGCATTATAAACATTGTCTCGCCATGAAAACTCTGTCCAGTCTTTCTGTTTTCAATGTTTACATACCTAGTCCCATTAGGCCAGTTACAATGAAACAACACTTTTTGCAGGAAAATTTCATGGAAATGAGTGAA
>OLMO02000275.1:0-10098 GCA_900291935.2 Cassiopea xamachana
TAACCCTAACCCTAACCCTAACCCTAACCCTAACCCTATACCCCATAACCCCCTTATCCTTTAACCCTCTTACCCTTTAATCTCCTTACCCCCTTCACCCTTTAACCTCTATACATACTTACCTATTTATCCTACTCACCTATTCACCTTTTTACCCTACTCACCCACTTACCCTACTCGCTTACTTAACATACTTACCATCTTACCCTGCTCACTTACTTACCCTACTCACCAACTTACCCTGATCACTTACTTTCCTTACTCACCTACTTACCCTACTCACCTACTTATCCTTCTCACCTATTTAACTTACTCATCTACTTGCTTTACTCACCTAGTTAACCTTCTCACCTTTTCAATCTACTCACTACCTTACCCTACTCACCTACTCAGTCTACTTATCTTCTCACCCTACTCACCTTACTTTACTCTCCTACTTACCTTAACTGTACTCACCAACTTACTCTACTCTCTTATTTACCCTACTCACCCACTTGCCTTACTCACCTACTTACCCTACTTACTTACTTACAGTACTCACCTATTTACCCTACTCACCTTTTAGATTTACTTACCTTTCGACCCTACTCACATATTTACAATACTGACCTTCTTACCTTACTGTCCTACTTACCCTACTCACCCTACAGGCCAGAGTAGATGGCATGGTATGCATTCCATCCAGATCACATCATAGTTGAGGCTGACTCTGGCCCCAAAACTGAGGGTTGATGAACCTTGATGCAAAATAAACAGTAATCTCTACACCAGGAAATTCTTCACAAAAAATAAAACATAATGAGGTAAAAGGAGACAAGCAATAGGGCAAATTCATGGCAGCCACTTGCAGTTATGTTCCAGGAGTTTTCCAGGCATTTCCAAGGACTTCCTATAAACTTCAACGGAGGAGCCTTGATGAAAAATATAACTTAGAGTTCTATTTTTTCTATTTAATGCAACATTTCCAGAGTTCTAGATGGCTTACCAATTTTATAGACAGCCACTGAAGCTATAACTGAAGTACACAGACGCTTGACAATCTGTAACTGCATCTGAACTTCCACCAAGCTTATTTGTTGCCTATACTGCTGCCTCTTTACAACTTTGGATACAGGCATCTTGATAAGCTTTCAAAAGCCTTTCATTTGCTTTATGATACTGTGTCTTTGATAATGGCTTTGAACGATTCATAAAACCAGAAAAAGTTTTTGTTGCTTTATGGCCTTTTCCTATGTCACGGAATGCTAACACTCTCTCTTCTCGACGGGAAGGTCATTACTGACCAGCCGTGACACTTTCCACAAAACTCCGCCAATGATTTCTGTCTTGAGCTTGTTCTAATAAACTGACCATGCTGATGGTTGCAATGTTCTTCACGTTGTCAGACATTCTGGTTTTGGGTCTTCCACAGCCCCTTTTACCGATAACTGTACCGAATAGCAGATCTTTTGTCATGCCAGGTGTTCTGGCTATATGTCCTAGGAATTTCAATTTCCTCTCATTGATCTTGTCCAGCAGTCTACAGCAAGGCCCAATCTTCTCCAAAACCCATTGGTTTGTACGTTTGTCAACCCAACTAATCCGAAGGAGTCTGCGATAGCACCACAATTCAAGAGCAGCAATCTTGTTTGTATCAACTTTCTTCAAGACCCAACATTCAGCCCCATATGTTGCAATTGGAAATACGAGTGCTCGAAGGAGTCAAAGCTTTGTGTATTGTGATATGGATCTATCTTTCCATATATTGCTTAGCCCAATCATCGCGGTCTTTGCAATTGTGATGCATCGTCTGACTTCATTGCTATCATCCAGTGTGTTTGTGAATAGTGTGCCCAAGTAGTTGAAAACTTCGACAGTTTTGACATTTTGATTGTTGACAGTTAAACTTTCATTGCTTGGAGGTTTTGTCACTTTCATGACTTTTGTTTTGCTAACATTGAGGAAAAGTCCTGCTGCTTCACTGGCAGTCTTCACCTTGTTGGTCAGGTCTTGAAGTTCTTGCATAGATTTTGCAACTAGGACGATGTCATCAGCATATCTGAGGTTGTTGAATAATCTCCCGGCAACTGCTATTCCTGTTGGATGATGCTCGAGTGCTTTTCGCATGACATGTTCTGCATAGATGCTAAAAAGATGAGGTTACAAAATACATCCTTGCGGGACACCTTGGCCAATCTCGAAAGCATCTATTATTCCATGTGTGGTTCGTACTGTTGCTTTCTGGGACATATATAGGTTTCTGATAAGATCAATTAGGTGTTTTGTGAAACCCATCTCTGCCATAACATTCCAGAGGACTTCATGCACTACAGTGTCAAAGGCTTTTCTGTAGTCGATGAAACAGAGGTAAACATCTGATCCGACCTCTTGATTTTTCTCAAGCAGCATTTTCAGACTCAGTATTTGGTCTCTGGTACCTTTACCTGGTCTGAAACCAGCCTGCTCCTCAGCTATTTCAGAATGTAACCTTTCCTGCATCCGGTTTGCGATGATCTTTAATAATATTTTGCTGCTGTGAATGATCAAGGCGATTGTCCGATTGTTGCTACATTCAGATGTGTTGCCCTTCTTCGGTAGAACTACAAACATTGAAGTTTTCCAGTCATCAGGCCACTCTTTCCGTTCCCAGATAGTCAAGCACAACTGATGAAAATACTTAATCACATTGATTCCACCTTTCTTCAGAAGTTCTGCAGGAATATCGTCTATTCCAGGTGCCTTATTGATCTTCAAGTATTGTATTGTGCTTTTGATTTCACTGCAAGTAGGCGGTGCTTCATTGTTTTGATTCATCTCAGCACATCAACTAAATGGACGTATATTGGTTTTCTTATAAAGATTTTCACAATAAGATTTCCAGCATTGCTTTACTTGTGGACCTTCGGTGAGCAGTTCACCGGACTCATTCTTTACAACATCAGTAGCTGGTCTGAACTTTCTGGTTAAATTTTTAACAGCTTTGTATAGATCTTTTGTGGAGTTAGTGACTGATTTTTCTTCTAATTCTCGACATTGATTGTCAATTGTGCGCTGTTTGTCTTTACGCATCATCCTTTGAACAACGGCGTTCTGTTCTTTGTAAGCTGTTTGGCTTTCTGGATTATTTAGACCACTTGATTTGATCTTTCTTCTCTTTTCAATCTCTTTGAGTGTTTCACTGGAAATCCACGAGAAATGTGATCTTTTCTTTTTCGGTACGGTTTTACTTGCGGTATCCATTATTATGTCTTTAGCTGCTTGCCAAAAATCATTAGAACTTCTTTGATCTTCATACCTGAGCAAATCTTGGAAACTTTTATCTACTTCAACAGTGTATTTATGATCGATCAAGTTGTTATCAAATCGTGGTGGTGGTGGTTGTCTTTGTATCTTTCTGAGTCTTATCTTGCATTTAGCAACTAGGAGTTGATGATCACTGTTGCAGTCTGCTCCCAGATAGGTCTTGACATTTTTGATACAGGATTTCCATTTTCGCTTGATCATGATATAATCTATTTGATTCCTAGTTTTTCCAGCAGGTGAATCCCATGTATAAAGCCGTCTTAGATGATGGTTGAAACATGTGCTGGAAATTACAAGATCGTTTGTCACGCAGAAGTCAATCAATACACTACCTCTAACATTTCTTACTCGAAGTCCGTATTGCCCATTAGTCACACTGGGTACTTCAGCTTTACCAACTTTGGAATTAGCGTGGCCCATGATTAGAGTTACATCACGGGTTGGAATCTTATCGATGACCTTTTGTATTTGACTGTAGAATTCTTCAATCTCCTCTTCCGTGGATGCAGATGTTGGCGCATAGAATTGAATGATGCTGATGTTGTGAGGTCTGGCATTTATTCGTACTGAGATAATCCTGTCATTGAACGGATTATAACCTATTACAGCACCTGCGATTTCATTGGTGAGAAAGGAGATAAATAAGCAGTCTCCAAGGTTCTTTCTTTGCTCACAGTTCCTTGTACTAAGGAGGTTTACCCCTGTCGTTTACCTGGTTGAACCGGGCTCCCGCCAGGCGTAAGATCACAGAACCATTTATACAGTTGCACTGTAAACTACCTCTATGGATTATCCACTGTCCTGCTGCCAACAGCTTCACCGTAACCCTGGCACGGGGAGCAAATAGGGTGCTATCCTTGCTCAAGGGAACCCCAGGGTGCAGTTTAATGTCATACCCAGGACCAATGCTAACACTGATCTAAGGTTAATATCAAACATTGACCTTCTAACTTTGGAGTCAGGATAAACATTACATGTGACAGGTGATGAATAGAATGTGTCCAAGATTCCATAATTTCTACACTGGAGTGATAACTTATGAGCTAAACCTGCTCTAACAGACTCATTATCAACAAGATCTAAACTCTCTTCACAAAATTCACTTACATCTGCCTACCACACTCTGGAGAATCGGGAATGACAAGAGTATATAATAATTATCATATTCCTTTTTAACACTTTCAAAGCTAAGTTGCAATTTTTTAGCGCTGGAGCAACTAAGATCATTTTGTGTCTGCATCATTCGTTGTCTCAGCTGATAATGGACTANAGTCCTTTCAATAACACACTTTGTCGCAGAATCCTCACCTTGATCTGCAGGCTCAGTAAATTGATTACCATGAAATTTCCTTCTCTTCCATCAATATTTACCCAAAGATTTACGCTTTCCCATACTGAATAAAAAACAAGTTCCAGATACACAGAAGTTCCTAGATGTTAACTGCAGACATAGATTTCCCCAGTGTGGCATCACAGAACAACTCTAAATGTGTTGTTGATGCTCATAGTGTCACAGGGGACCAATGTATATCATTTTTCCCAAAGCTGAGCCCCAAATATCGGAAAGAGGAATTGGGGTACAAGGCAAAACACGTTGCTAAGGAGTTGCCAAGGAAACAATTATTGGTATGGTACAAAAAAGAGTACTTTTCTCCGTAACTGAGAAGAATATAAGAAATCTAAGTTCATCATCTTATTCCTCCTACATTTTAGGCTAGAAAGTATCATGAACAAAACTTTGAAATTTGTGGCAAATTTTCAGAATTTTATGGTGGTCTACCCCCCTTAAAAGTCAGTCAAGATATGCCAACCTGTCACACTGCGACCAAGAAATTTTGCAACGTTAGGGCCACTGGATAGCTAGCTTCAATGGTATTACAAAAGATACTACCCCCAAGTACTGCCACATGTGTCATCTCTCTTCTCACATTCTTCTGCAATGCACTGTTACAAGCCGCACTGAGTTAAATGGCATTTTGTACACAGATAAATCAAATTTTAAATACATAAACACTAAAAAGCCTTCTTAAGTGTCAAAAATCCAGTACTAAACTTTCTTAACTATTTGAGCAGCTGAGTACTTATAATGCACTTTCTAATAAATAGAAAACGTGTAATTTACATACGTCCTGGAAATACGATGGGGGGGCTCGCTAATGCATCAGAACAGAAACACTTCTGATTCCTACAACTCTCATAACATCAAACTGGGATCATCAGAGACAGACTGGGATGCATGTTTTTGCAGTCTCATTTATCGTAACAATTCGAGGCAGTTTCACAGGATTTATGAAACATTAATTCAAAATTCACTGGCAATTTACTTGCTTGAGNGTTCAATAATGTTTTAGTGGATGGAATATTGCGGAACTTGCGGAAGATTTGCCAATGCTATAGAAATTCTTCTTTTTCTTGGTCATTTCATTTCAAAAATTCTGGTGGCCAACATATAAATATAAATCCATGAAGAAATAGATCTTTGGAAAACTCAGCACAATCTACTCAAAATTTTTCCCTGACTCTCCCTGACCTACCCAAGTTTTGATACTTTTCTCCCTGACTTTCCAGACTTTATGAATCCTGCTGTTTCTAANACAAACATTTAACAAACAAAATGAAAAATCATGAAGATGGGCACATTCGTTTAGTCCATGTGACTGCATTGAAGTAGAAATCTGATCCACATTTTCATATCCAGATGCACTCTCAATGTCACAATGTTGAAAACTGAAGAGGCGTATGCAAAAAACAACAGTACTTTTGGCGCGCTCTAAGGTGCCAAATAAATATCCCCCCGCTTATGGATTTTTCGAATTTTTTCCAACCACCAGACCTTATTAAGACCCTGCGTTTATTAATTTTAAGGAGACTGACCTCTTTTACAAACCCCTCATTTCACTTCTTTTCTGTTAGTACTATTTATGCCCAATTTTTATGGCAAAATAGAGTACAGCTGTATATATTTTAGTTTTATGCTTTATGACAAACTGATTTTGTTCTTTCCACCTTTCTATGATCATTCAAAGCCTTTTTTCAAATCCTGAACCCCCATTTATTAAATTTTGGACTTTTTATGAGCCCCTGTCTATTAGGATGCCCTGTTTATTTGGCACTTGAGACTAGTTTGGTGCAATGGTGCATCAGTGCAGTCAAATTGTGTATGCACATATTGGCAAGAACCCCCTCCCCCTTGTGCACAAACATATTCTTTTTGCTGAGCCCCTTTCCTTCTCTGTGTGCATATAAAATGTGGATGGCCCCATGACTTTAGTCCTAATAACCTAAAAGCAAAGATATAGGGCTTCAAGAGGTGAATAAATATTGTCTAATATTCTTGAAAGTACAGTTGAACCTTGATAAGTCGACTACCAGTTAAGTTGAACTTCTTCGATCTCGAACATTTTCTCATTTCCCTAGGTTTTGGTGTTTTGTGTACAGGAAATACCCCTGGACAATTCGAACTCCGGACCAGTTGAATAATTTGATAGGTTGAATAATTGCTAATGCCCTTAAGCAAAAATCCACTTAAGTCGAACAAAATCAGTAAATTCAAAGAATATGTGAGCTAAAAAGTCCTGTCAGCAATCTTATTCAACATTTCATCAATTTATCTTAACAGGTTAATACTAAAAATCACACTTATTTTAATAATATCACCACAAAATCCAGACGACCTTCAACAGTTTGAAAGTTGCAATGATTTTGTGAAGACTTTTAAATAGGCACAGCACTTGCATTCTATCTCCATCCAAGTTTACTGCCTGCCCTTTCAATCTAAATGAGCATTTGCCTCTTGAGGCATCTACTATCAGGGATTAAAATATAGTTTTTGCAAGTTTTCCTTTGCTAACCTTTGTCAAACGGCCAATGGGGGCATTTAGGGGCATTTGGCAACTCTTCACAGTGGGTAAATTGGTGGGTAATTTCTTCAAATAGATGGTCCAAAAAAGGTGGCTGGGAGCTCATTTGAAGAGTAATTGACTAATAAATAAGAAATGAAATTCTCAAAAAACTGAGGATCTGGGACCTAATTCCCTTATATGATCATTATTGACTGTGGCATTTCTGATTTATGCAGTCAAGTACACTGCACTGGCACACAACACACGCACCTAATTTCTTTTTGAAATTTTGAACTCAATCATCAAAATTAAATGATTTGGAATTTTCATGAAAATTTTGCCATTACTAGATGGATTTACGAAAGAATCCAATGAAATGAATGGACTTGCGGCAACCCCAAAATTGGCTTTAGAAGATAAAAAAGTACTACTACAGTCCACATAGACTATAGTGGTCTAAATTCTATTTGAATGCTCACCCCTTGGCCCATTTTGCGTTAAGGGCATTTGGAAGCAAACTTCAACCTACAGAGGTGTAAACCTTGATAAGTCGAAACCTCAATGACTCGAGTTGATTCTTGTTTACCCTGGCAGATCGACTCATCAAGGTTCGACTGTATTTTTATGTAATAAATAGTTATCACTGTGATTTTCTTGACTGGTGTACGCGTCCATTTGCTCCAGTCTAAATCCACCTCCGCAATGCACAACCACCCGCTTTCTTGTGTCTTGAAAGGGCATACACCTTGGATTGTCTTGCATTCTATACATCACTATTTCGCTTCTCATTCAAAAATGGCAATTGAATGTCAAANAAAATTTTTCTGCTCCAAAAGAGTATCCTGAAGTTGAACCAATGTCTAGGACATAGTAAATGAAAAAGCTAAATGCAATCCACATTTGAATTCATAAATTTCTGCAAGGCATTCAGTCTAGCATCTATTTCTGCAATATCCAAGGAATCTTTAATCTTGATTTCATCATTCTTTATGAAAGCTTGTCTTTCATTAGATGCTGTAACAAAAAGGAAGAAATTCATTAAATTCATAGCAAAAATATTAATGACTTAAGTAGGAAGTTGTTCTTTGATAGAACACAAAAATTTAAGTAAAATGGAAAACATACAAAAAAGACAGACAACTACATGCCAAACTACGTAATGAAAGGACATTCCATTCATTAAAAGACAACTTCAAGATCAAAATACAAAGCTAAAGTATCTCAAAAACCTCGCTTTATTTTACTTTTGCCTTTGACAATGGTGGCCTTCTTCTCCTGAGAAAAGAAAACAACAGATAATACAAACTGGTGCACATGATTTGAGAAAATCTAGAACATATTCCACAACACCATTGCAATTAAATGATGAGATTAAAATGCAAGTGAAATGATTTTTAAAGAAACTGTAATTATGAAAAAGTAGGAGCCTTTGGTTTTAGTTTAAAATTTAGTTTATTAAACCATTTATATCATTTAATTGACTTGAATACGTCAAAGAGCGAAGGAACAACAGCTTCAATGTTAACAACCGGAAGTATTCCATGTCATTTCATATATGATTCATGACTTCACTGTGAGAAAATGGTTCTAGCTTCATACTATTTTGATTTAAGGGAATTGGCAACATGGCTGTGCTTTCTCTCTTTTACAAACGTGAGAGAGAAAGGAACCCTGCTAGAAGTGCTATAGTACCAATGACAAATCCACTATACATGAAGAAAATGTAGGACAGATACACTTTTGAGCCGTGCGTTGCAGTACTGTACTTTTAAGGACTTTGAGAAAATATGTACCTCACGAAATTAATTAATACTCATTTCATTTCACTTTTTGCATAAATATACAGGGTACGAGTCTGACCTAAAAGAAAAACTGCTTTACAAACTGCCCCTGCAAAAAATGAAACAAATGCTAAAACAAAAGTTATCAAAATAATAACTAATTAATTTGAATGTCTATTCAAAGTCTTGCATAAAACTATAAGCTACAAACTATAAGATTTCCCATAAGTTCCTAAAGATATGACTTTGCGCCAGCCTTTACCAATCAGTCAAAACTTTGCCCACTCTTGACTCTTGATTACTAATTATTTCAATAAAAATCCAGCAGAGACAGCCATATTTCAAACCACATGGCTTCAATTTTGTGTCTTCAATTTGATACAGTATACATAACGAGAGAAATCGAATTTTTCAGATTGCAAAAAGTTGAAAGGACCCATCCATAGCTAATGATGATTATAGGAATATATGANAAAATATATCAACATATGAAAATATATGAAAAAGTCTTAAAAAAGCAACCTATTCAAAATTTAGACAACATGCTTTCTGCTTTTATTACTGCCTATGGGCAAGTATATGGAAACCAGCATGTTTTGATAGGTTTAATAGAAGATTGGAGGTCTCACCTCAACAATGACTTTCTCGTTGGCGCAATTCTAATGGATCTCTCGAAAGCTTTTGATTGCATCCCACATGATTTGCTTATTGCTAAATTGCATGCTTATGGATTTGATGAAGATGCTCTAGTTCTTACCTACTCCTATCTCAAATGATGAAAACAATGTTTGGATAAATAATAAATATAGCTCTTTTCAAGAAGTTATATTTGGTGTACCTCAAGGTTCTGCAATGGGGCCAACCCTTTTTAATTTTTATATAAATGATTTATCTTTTTTCATAAAACAGGCAACGCTCTATAATTACGCAGATGACAATACTCTAGCATACATCTCCAAAACTATGTCGATCTTGTGGATTGCCAACCCTTGAAAAATTCCATACCATACTGCTTAGAAAAAATCAAACAAGTACTAGGGGAGAGAAAATTGACCATTGACATTGATGGTGAAATAATCAACTCTGAGGAGACCGTAAAGCTTCTGGGCACCACCCTTGATTAAAAATTTGATTGTGATCTCCATATTTCAAAATTTGTAAAAAAGCTGCAGCACAGCTAAATGTTTTACAAA
>OLMO02000275.1:24411-45143 GCA_900291935.2 Cassiopea xamachana
CTAGAGCGCCCATGGAAAGATTGACAAAGTTAACAGTTGAGTACGATCTCTGGAGGCTAGCAATGAGAGGCTTGTACTTTGCAGCCTTGCGATTACTATTTACCTCTATACTGGATGGCCTAGCTCTCACAAACTGATGGTGCAAACTTATGGGTAGGTCTTAACGGTCTTATTCTTGCTGTGTTTAGGGGTAATTCAACAAGTGTGTCACGATAAGGTGGAGGGGTAGATGGGTATGTGCCATTTTTATGACAAACTATTTCGAAAAACGCAGGGGAAACGCCAGAAGTATGGTGCAATAGTTCTACTTTCCGCTTTCTGGTGGATACTTACTAAAAATATTCAATTGAACAAAAAGTATAAGACCCTATAGAGCTTAACTTTTGTAATATGTGGCTGATAAACGGTGGCTGCTAAAAACTTCTAGATTCCTCGACCAAATCTTGGCCTTCTTCACTTACATCTTCATGTTGAAGTCCGTTTAGCATTCGTCTGAAGTTTGCCATATCGACAGAAGTACAAGTTCGTCAAATAAGTATTGCCACTTTGTTTGTCAGTTTTGAATAATAGGAAACTAATTTTGCATCCTGCGTAAATTGATTAACAAGTCCGTCATCAGGAATCAACTAATTAGGAAGTGTAAAGAGGAGTGTTAGATAAACGTTCTGGAATTCACAAGTTCTCTATTTACACCCTACTGCGTCAATCAGAGAAGAGGTACTCATGTGCGAGGGTCCTTACCTCTGATTCTCTACTTTTGCATGATAATCTGGATAAACCAGCATGAAACAGAGGAGATCACTTCAGCATCTGCCAAGAGTTAATATTTGATGAAGGAAAGAGGGTCCTATAATTTAAGCTGTTGTTCTCTTTAATTTATAAATCACTGTGTAATGAAAATCGATTATTTGGATAACCTTGTCGCAGTACACAAAAATCTGGCCAAAATATTTACACGTTTGTCAAAAATGAAAATATACATTTGATCGTAGTGAAATTCGAAACCCTTCGGAATGTGCACTTGTGAGATGTGCGGATTGGACTGTATTCGGTAGATTGCCGAAAAATGCAAATCATACGAAAAACAAGCCGTTCATAACAATTAAGCATCTCTTCGATTTGCTTAGCTTGGTAAATTCTTTCAAAGCACATTATCTGAAATATTTTCGAAATACATATGATAAACAGCTTGAATGAAGTCATGGAAAAAATAGACATATGTTGGGACTAATTTCAAAATATCACATTATCATTGCTAGCTTACATTAGCAATTGAATTTCACTAACGAAACACAGTATTACCAAAGCTTTTACAAATATAAGCCAGAAACAAGTATTTTCAGTGCTAAGTGGCACATTTGAACGTCTTACTGCTGTCTGAACAAGTAGAGTATTTGGACCACAATTTCCAGTGCAAATGGACTGCTTGGTTAGAACGTATTCCACACAAAAACATAAAATCAAAAACGCAACGGGGAAGTGAAATGTCAGAAGTATATTACGTTAAAAAGAAACGTGTTCAACCAGAGTGCAACCAAAAGCAAACTTTTAAAGTAAAATGTTAAACCTAGCAAGAGTTGGCTTAAACAGTAGTCCATTCGCAACAGACATTTATGGAAAAGATACGCTGTTGGATCAAACCTTTTCCCACCTGAAATAAAATCATTTTCAAAAAAATAATATGTTGAAGCTTCCAAAAGACACTACGTACTACGGTTCGCATAAACTTTCGAATATTTTAGAACCATTGCATTAACACCAAAAGTGAAATTGATGATAAAATTGAAACTTATGAATATCTTAATTTAATTTTGATGCAGTGAAAATAGACAATGAAATGCAATAAATGCCAAAGAAAAATGCATCACTTTTTGTGAAAATGCAACCATAAAGAGCATGTAAATTGACGCTACTGCATTGCTGTTACTGAAAATGAAAAGCAAACTTTCCTGACTTTGTGTGACCAACAGGGACGGGATATTGTGGCATGTAATGACCTTCGATGGCTTTACTTTCTAGAGGCTGCTATACTATGAACGATCTTGCAAGCCTAATTGTTTTGCGCGTGCGATCGCACGTACACACGCCCACACACACACAAATGAAGGTATGCGAGTGAGCGATTGCACTCGCAAACAATTTTTCTTGCGTATTTACTGCTAACTTGAACTTCCAATTTCGCACTCTGGAACAATCTTAGTCTTTATCTTTTATTCGTAATTCACACAATAGCGTGCTGATTAGAATCATCATTTACTTCTGAAGTTCAGGAACTGCGTTTCGTCTCATGATGAAGTACATTACGTTTATCATTTACACTGCAGTAGTTCCATTTCTTCCTTAAAGAAGTATGCATGTTCAATGCTATCTTTATTGCAAGTTACACTTCCATTGAATTGTTTCTTTATCTGATCTTGTTTCTTTATTGCATTGCAATCGCACACGCAAAGTCATTTGAGTATGCTATTTACCTCACTCTCCATATTCTGTTCATGACAAGGATTGATCTTAATATTGAAATAAACCAATATTTAAAAAAGAATTCAGTAAACTCAATATCAAATAAAACATGTCGAAAATTCAGGTAGAGGAGAGGAAACTAGCAAGCGATTGAACAAATGGGTGCGTGTGAAAGATGGTATGATATAAAGTGAGAGCAAGACAAAATAAAGAAAGCAAAGGCAGGAAAAGTGAGAATTAGAAAGATCATGGAATGTGATTGAAAGAACACAAGTTATAAAGTGTAAACAAATTCAAATAGAACAGTGGACACGGTCACTATACTGTGAAGAACTGATGACTGTCTTACCATTTCAGTACAACAGCATACAATAAAAGAAATGACTCAAGAGTAATTAAGAACAATTGCATGAAGTAAAGAAGAAGTACATCTTTCTAAATGTCTCTCATGCCACCTCCAACATTTCTGCTTTGAATTTGGTCAATTAGAAAATAAATCTTGAAAGGATTGGAAGTGTAAATCCGCTCTCCCCATGGCACCATCACCGATTACTCACCAACAAAATATTTTGTGTATTCAAACTTATCTACACTGTTTGGTCCTTACTTTAAAAATTCTAGGTATCTCTACGAAGGTATTTGACACCAAAAAACATTTACTCTGAAGCTTTTAGCAGTTTGTGAAAAACACGTGAACATATATGAAATTAGCTGCCAACAAAAACAAAACAGAGCATTCATAGTTGAAACCAAATTCCCCAAAAATATACATCTTACTATAAGACAATGTTAAAAGCACTCAAGTATGAAATTGTGGCATCCACGACATTACGACTAACACTAACACAATATTATTCCTTGGCTTCTCCCTGACTTATGTTCTTTTAACAGCTTTCCCTGACTTTCTCAGGATTTCACTGACTTTTTCAAAATTGGGCATTTTTCCAGGTTTTCCAGGTATTAAATATTAAGTGGCAACCATGAAATATCTCATTTCCTTACCTGCTGGGTAAATGGGGCAACGACTCCTCAAATTTGCTATATCTTCTCTAGCATTTGCTACTTCTTTCAAAAATGTGGCAATCCATAACGATCATTCAAACAACATTGCCAACTTCTACCCCCCACCTCTTTTGTAAATACCTGTCCATATTTTGCCTCACAACTTCCCCTAGTAATAAGGGGCACAGCCTGTGATGTTTTTCTTCACTTTTTGGCTTGGGCATGAGATTACATGTATGAGGACAATGAATAAGCAGGCATGGATAAGGAAAGTAAAAGTATGCTATCGTACTACTATGGATGAATAATTGTGTAAGGAAAGAGAGGAACAGAAGATACGCCATACTGTAGCATGCCCACAATGAGCAGGCAAATACTGAAGCATGAAGGCAATATAGAAAGCAACAGAATAGTAAGAAAAATCATGAAGGACGCAGAAGCTAAATTCTGAAAAACCAAGGTTGAGAGTGCACAGAGCAGGGGAAAATTTTGGAATGTAGTAAGAACAAGCAACATAAAAAAGAATGAAGGGGAAGATGAAAAATTATAACTGATACTAAAGAAAAGGCGAAAATGTCTTCACATTCCTCCTTTCTACTTTCCATAAAAGAGTAGATCGCATCATCAATTTTCTTCAATTGTTTGACAAACATACCATGTTTCTCACCCAACTTTGCAACTCACTCAACCTTTTTTGAGAGGTGGAAGGTTCTTGCCAGATAATGAGGTAGAGTGTAAATCATCTTTTTCTCTAACCTGACAATCAGATTTGCTCACATTGACAATAGGATTCGCTGAGGCTTCCTGCACTACTGAGTCACTATCAATGATCGTATCATTAGGAGATAAATTATGGCTGGGTTCAATATTGTCTTGTGATTGTAATCCAAGTTGTGTTGATTCTTCAATTCTTCTTGGCACAATGTTGCTGTCATTTGGAAAGTTAACAGATTTCTCATGCAGATTTTTCAGATGTGTCAACAACATACGCTTCCCAGTTTGGCGTGAAAAGTGAAACAGCCTCAAGTTTCTGCAACTAATGCCACAGAGGCAAATGTTTCCTAGTTTGGCTTTAGCTTAAGCGATTGTTTTCGATGCTATAGACAATAAAGTTACTACCTTTAATATCATTTTTTTTAGTTGGCTACTGGATTCCCGAAAAACATGAAGTCCATAGTTTCATTATTGACAGCATAACAAAGGTTGGGTCACATTAGTGAGAGTTTGTAAAAGTAATTAAACGAGGAATAGTACTTCAATATCTTTTTCAGAACCACGAAAAACAACTTGCCTGTTGGTGATGGTGTTATATACAGTCGGTCTTTTGAATCCCTTCGTCGTGTCATATTTGATGATCTTTTTTGTTTCTTTAACCATACATTTGAATAAAATCTAGCACTTGGTGATACATGTGCACTACAAAAAATCGCATCCTTTAGCTGATAGGTAACATGTGCAATGGAGATGGTTCTGGTCTCTTTATCTTATATAAAAAAATATCCTAGACAGTTTTTGAAACAGAAGACAATGTGATATTGACACATTCAATGGAAATAGGAAGCAACTGCAAAACTTCAAAGAATAGATTAGGACACAAAAAAGAAACGCCATGAGTATCTATTTTATATTCATACATGTACTCTCTGGTGACCTATAAAGGTCCCCCCCCTTCCGCGTATTACTTTTTCGATCCTTTCCAACCCTTCCAAACCTTATTAGGGTCCAAAGTTTATTAATTTTGAAGAAACTGACTTTGCTACAAACTCCCCATTTTATTTCCTTGCCTTGTTAGTACTATTTATGCCCAGTTTTCAAGGCAAAATAGCGTGCTTCCTAGTATCTTTTTAACGCTATCCTTTATGACAACCTGTACCTGTTTTTGCGCAACAAAGGTTTTCAAATGAGAAAATAATCCACAAAAACTTAGTTGGTCGATTGTCTCTTTATCTTAAACCCTTGGCGTCATCACAACTATCACTGGATAATACAAATAGGGGAAATTCTGTGTGTGAGTGGCAACCTGGAAAGCAACTGTCACTGCCCTCTATGATAAACAAGCGCCCCATTGCATTGTCATGCTTGAAGTGTAACTGAAGAGGTTCTACAACTACTCTCTTGTTCATGCAAAAGATCTTACACTGTAGCAAAATGTTGCTGTTTGAAGGATTAAATCAAAATCTGACTTATAGAATCCTATTTTGAGAAGAGAAGTCAAAAATCCCACACCTGCTCAAATGTCCAACTTGAAATTCATGAATTAAGCAAAGAAAAAGACAGCATAGCATTTGAAAAAAGCAGATAGGGACGGTATATACTGGTCTTACTTGTGAAACATCCAACTTAAGGAAATCCAAACAAGGTGAGAATAACTGAATATGATACTATCATACTCCCTTTATTGACTAGAGTGCAAACAGGAGAAACACTCAAATTCCACTCAATTTGCACTTATTTAATAGGCTGCCCCTTCTAAGATTGCGATTCAACTAAAGGTGGCAGCTGTCTTTACCAGTCATAAACACGCTGGCGTATTGCATTTTCCACTCTCAAAATTTAGAAGAACTTTATTATACTACCACTAACCACTATACCGCACAAGTACCTTGGTTGTATTTGCACAGCATGTGGTATATGGTGCCAACGTATCTGAAGTTCCCTGAAGTCTGCATGCAAGCCCTGTTCAAATTCCCTGGATTTTCAATAAACAAGGACAAACAAAACTTGAGCATTGTCAACAAACGTCAAAAGAGGGTGAGCCAAATGACTTTGACTGATAGATATTCATTATGTAAAAATTTGAACATGAAGGTAAGCTGGAAGTCAAACAACATTAAGCAGAAAATCAAGCAGATAATTAGCTTTATCATGCTCATCGGCATTTCAATGAGTAGATTTATAGATAAGCCATCTCAACAAATTTTTCGTAAACCACATATGGCTCGCCTGCACTCCGCGGCATGGTCAAATGTTATTGATTCTGGACATGCCCCACAAACTAGACTTTGATTGAAAAACTTGAGAGCATCTGGCTAGGGCATTCAGTCTAGTTTACATTTCGGTTGCTAATGGCTTCAAACTAACATTGTTTTTAGTAGGCAAATTCGGAGAAAGCCTTAGGGCCTACATCAAAGCCTCAACTAGTGAAAAACTAAGAAAAGGGAGCGAGGTTAAGTAGATATGGAGACAAACTAAAATTTGTTGATGTTAAATTTGAAAGAAGATAAGTTTTAGGACTCTGCAAAAGTAGTAGAATGACAATTGGTTCCATAGTTGAGAAGTTCTTTGAATGAAAGGTGATTTGTGACCTGGAGTTCATGGATTACTTGGAAAGGGTGTGAATGGGTAGAGCTTCTGGTACTTCTGACATGCCTCACTGGATCAGGAATAATATTCTTGATTTCTAGAGAGCAATGTCCGTGAAAATAGCGGTAGAAAATGGAAAGATCTGAAACAAGATTACGATGGGAGAGAGACTGTAGAGACTTAGTGAGGTTTGGATTGGATTGTTGATGAAACAGATAGCTTTAGACTGGACTTTGTTGAGAAGATGGAGAGAAGATTTAGGAGCACCACCCCAGACATTGGACCAGTACTCCAGAGAAGGACGAATCTGGGAGTTGCATATAGTTAACAGCTGAGAAGGTGAGAAATAGCCACGGGCTCTAGAAAGAAAGCCGAGCTTCTGAGATGCGTGCTTTGCAATGGAATGGATGTGGGGTTTCCAAGTGAGATCAGATGAAATAGAAAGAACAAGTACAGTTAAAGAAGATGAACTGTCCAGTTTATGACCATTTATGAAAACAGATAGGCATGATATACTTCACACTATTTGATAATATACTGACATACAATTATAGGCAAAACAAGATGTATACTGTATAATCTCGATACCTGGCACCCCGGATAACAGGGTCTTCCTCTGAGTGGGAACACTTTTCCATTTCCCGGAAAAGTTACTATACATCTTCATAGATGGTTAATTAAAATGGGACAAACATATTGACACTATCAAGACCATGGCTAATCTATCCCCTGGACTTATTAAGTATGCTAATAAATATCTTCCATCTGATGTCCTCAACAAAATGTATTGAGGAATTTTTCAGTCCAATTTGAGTACCTGTTACACCGTTTGGGGCTGCTGTAGTGAATCCAAAATTGACGCTTTGCAAAACATCCAAAATAGAGCTCCAAGAATTGCAACAAATAGCCCATAAGATGCCTCTGCTTCTCTGCTTATTCAGAAGCTTGGTTGGTCAAACATCAGTACACTTGTAAACAAAGAGACCGTCTCGCTGATTTACAAGTCTCTGAATTCCCTTGCCTCTGACTATTTGAGAAAATTATTCACAAAATGCTCAAACAACAGAGAATGGTATCTGCGCTCATCAGATACTGATGTGGAATAGTTTAGAAAGGGAAACAAAATCGGCAACCTCCCTAAAAATATTCAAAGAACAACTATTGAATGGGTTATAACCATAATTTCATTTTTACTTTCTTTTTTATAGATTTTGTATTATATTGTATGGTAAATTAGGTTTAATAATTTTCTTTCTGTTCTTAGTATTAGTATTTCTTTCTAAACAGGTCGGTGTAAAAAACATATATTACATGAAGTTTATCAAATGCATAAATATTTTAAAATGAAAATGAAATATTCATTCATCAGCTTAACTGGCTGGGACGCCCACTAAATGAGACCAATCTATAGGGTCCCAACACCAACTTTACACCGCTTAACTGGGACTGAAGCAAAAATGCTACTTCACTATTCCTCTAAATCATGTATTAATTTGCTGAAATATGATTCCCTACATAAAACTGAATGATTCACAGAACGCAATATGTAAAGGGAAGGTAAGAGACCATTTATATGGAGTTTCATTTCGCCTGCAATGACAATACTTTTACTTTGGAGTCCCTGGAAGCTCTCATAAAACAATTACATGAGTAAAAACCAAAATGAAACCTAGTAGCGGCTTCTACTTCACGTCGGTTATTTTGACTGCTATGAGATTTTATATTCGTAGATAGAACAACACGCTGAAATGACATGCTGTTGTATCTACCCATGCAACAATACAACATGCTCTATTTGAATAGCAAATGAGCATAACAATGG
This sequence comes from Cassiopea xamachana, assembly GCA_900291935.2. Lineage (NCBI taxonomy): Eukaryota > Metazoa > Cnidaria > Scyphozoa > Rhizostomeae > Cassiopeidae > Cassiopea > Cassiopea xamachana. The sequence goes on from OLMO02000275.1 coordinate 32,999, forward strand.
TGTGAGACAAGCGAGTAAAGCATATGGGCCGAAATGCTACGGTCACTCCCCCTGAAATGAAATTTCAAAACTTCAACCCAAAATGAAATTTTATGCAATGGAAAGCATTTCATGGCGGAATGTATACTCACTTCGGTTGAATTTCATCTTGCCCTCATGTAAACGGCCCCATAAAAGATTTCTAGGAGACACATGCCTATCTACTTACACTGGTCAACAAACCAAAACTTTTTTTCTCTGCTAGCTGGTATCTGAGGTAACTCTTATCATGTTAACTGCACTGATTCAGAAAATCATAGCTGTTTTGCTCTAACACGTCAAATTTTTCTGCTTTCTCCTGTTCCACTTTTCACAAACTTACAGATTTTCGCTATTATTGAAAGTCTGCAGAAGATCGATTTGGACGAAATTTGATTACAGCTGACCTGAAATCTTTTCACAGCTTAAGCTAAGTAACTAAATTGCTTAGGATGCGTAAGGACTAAAATTTAATGAAAAATAGGGAACAAAAATGGTGATGCTGCACTATGAGATATTGCATATCAGGGGCCACCAACCTCCAGCCCCAGCTACCACTCAATTTGGCCCACACTGTGCCAATGTTTGCATTGCAATTACAACTCTTGTAATCTGCCAAATTCTCTTTGCCCACAGCAGCCTCGAGTTGAAGGGAATTATCCAAATTGGGCTTTTTATATCCAGCATCTGGCCTCTGTATAAGTTGTGTATAGTGAATGCCCCAATGCCTAAAAAAGGTTGATGACCTCTGTTGTATATTGTTATTGTGATATCATTACAGTGACACCTAAGGAAAAATGCTTCAACACAACTAGCTTCTTTAACCCAAGAATCACACAAAAGCATGGACACAAAGTCCTAGCTTTTACTTTCATTTGAACAATTTTCCCGGTGGGTACTATGCCACTTTTAAATGGAGGTTGATTGCTGTGGAAGGAACTTCCGTTTCCGTGATTGATGTGAATGCTTGGCCTATAAGTTTTCACGTTTGATGCTCCAGCAGTAATCTGTCATCACCCAAATGTCCCAAGTCTTTGACAGAGCTTCTCCATTTCCTTAATACCTTGGTAGAAGCGCTCTCCTTGCTCGTCGCTAACTTCACCACAATTAGCTGGAAATCGGTCGACATCATTGTGCAAGTAGCGCACCTTAATACTCATGCTGGCACCAAGGCTTCCTTTTTGTAAGACTCCAATATGCTCTGTGCCATTTCAACATATTTGCTTGCTCTTTTATAACCAAGGAACCTCTGAATGACTGCAACAAAGCCATGCGATTCATTGGCTTCTAGAGGAGTCACATAATTTTAGAATTCTCATCCTTAATCAGTTTCCGAATACCTGGTCCACCAAAAATCCCCCTTTCAGTTTCTCAATACTTAATCCAGGGAACATTTGGCAGATGTATCTGGAGCATGCACCACCTTTGTCTAAAGCTCTAACAAATTGCTTCGTCAATCCTAATTTTATATGCAGAGGAGGAAGTATGATTTTTCCCTGGCAACCAGTGGGTCATTAATTATATTTTTATCTCCTGCTTGTAATGTTTCTAGAGGCTGCCAGTCTGTTTTTAACCAATAGTGAGCTTTGTTACCGCTATCCCATGTGCACCAAAAGCGAGGGTACTTTGTGTATCCTAATTGTTGTCCAAGTAGAACTGATACCATTTTTAAATCAACACAGATGTGCCAGTTACGATAGTATCAATTATACATTCCATTAAATGCTTTATATGTTCATACTTTTCTTTCACTATCTTGGAATGTCCAATTGGAATTGATGCGTATTCATTGCAGTTATGCAACAATACGCATTTTAAATTACACTTCGAACTGTCTATAAACAAGCGCCATGAATTTGTACCATAATACTCAGCACCAAGCTCTAGAATTAGAGTCCTTGAATCTTCACAAATAACAAGTCCTCACATTGCTTAACATACGGAATCAATTCAGAATCTCTTTTTCTATAGAAAGTAATCTTGGTGTCAGCTTGTACAAAGCTTATTTCTTGAAGTCGTGATGCGAGCAGCTCAGCTGATTCTTTCTACAGATTCAAAAGCTCTACAAAGATCACTAAGATCATCTTCATTGAAGCGTCCTGATTCTTCACTGTATTCATAATAGTCTATATCCTTGTTGCTACCTTCATCTAAATGCTCATTTCTTTGGACAGAATCACTTTCAGTCAACTCTTCAGGGTACAGGATCTTGTGCAAGACGGGTGGTAGATGAAGCAGGCACATTAGGCAATTTTGTGAAAACTGGCACAGGGTTACTTTCAGAAAGAGGAATGGGTCAACTAGCTGAAGGGGATTGAGGGGCAGAGTATGCTCCTCCAGTCCTTTTTGTTAAACCTGATTAAGTTTGTCACGCAAAAGTAGCAATCATCAAAGTGGCTAGTTGGTTCTCGCCACATCATGGGAATCCCAAACTTTAGCGAATTCAAATTTCCAATAGTCCAGAGTCAAATACCTTTGCAGTATTTGCAGCTGATGTGAGGTGCCCACGGTTTATTTGTCTCCAAGTGTACCTTAAAGTAGGTGTTGTAGACTTTCTTATAAAATTCTTCTATCATTTTTCTGTTCTCTTTAAAGACAAATTCTCCGCAAGCAGAAAGAATCTTTGTCATTCTTGCATTACCTTGAAGTTTTCATATATCCCTCAAATAGTTGACTAAGCACCAGCCGCTTGAGTCATATTGTTACACAGAAAATGCACATCTCGTATATTTTCAAACAATGTAAAGTGTTTGATAGGAACAAATTTTATCTCAAAGACAGACAATGACTCCCCATGAAGCCACGCTGATTGTTATGCACATTTCAGACGATAGCGCTTTCAAAAATATTATGAAGCCATTTCAGCAATTATGAAGAAGTTTTTACAATTAACGGAACTCAAGAAGTATTTTTATACTGGACTTTCATGGCTGTCTGCGCCACAATCATGTGACACTGTACCGACAAAATTTGATGTGGCATGACAAAACGAGTACCATTTTTGGATTCATCACCCTAAAATTAGTTATTGGTAAAGGGTTTTGGACACAGCAGAAAAATTGTGTTGACCAGTGCTATAAATTGGAAAAATCAAACTGGGCATGTACCTGAGATCTTATGAGGTGGCATGTGACCGCTTACATGTTCCACCGCCCTTAGTTATCACTAAGTCCCAGTTATCGAGAGTGCAGCTTTTCTAGCATCCCCGCTGAGCCTAGTTTTTGGATTCCCCTTCGGAATCCTAGTTACCAGGAGTATACTATAGTTAACTTCAAAATAAGAAAAAATTTGCAAAACTTCAAAGCTACTTACTTTTGCTTTAAAATTGAAATTTCTTCAGTTAAGTTTTTCACACGGACTCTTAGATTTCTTTCACTAGATTTCACAGCTTCAAGCTATTATAAAATATAATTGCTGTTTGTAGCAATATAATCTGTCAATAAGTTTAAACAACAAATACATGACTTTTTAAAAAGAAACAAAATCCAGCACCAGATGTTGCCTACCTTTGCCCTAAATTCTTGAAACTTCTAACAATAGTGAACACCCAGATTAGGAAACTGTACTACAAAGCGACAGAATTTTCAAGCATTATGAAGAAAGTTATGAATGTTGTTTCTATTGGTCACTAGTTTGATGAAAATCTTCTTGTAAACATTTTTTTCAAATTAACAGTTGAAGCTCAGCCTGCCTGTTCTTCTTAGGTGCTTCCTAACTTGTGCCTAATTTACATCCTATGTTGCTTATATAAATTTTTCTTAACAGCATCAAAAGCTGCCACTAATACACAGAAGTTTGCAGATTTGTCAACACCAGATAAAGAGTGACAATCACTCTGACAAACATTTATAATAACAACAAAAAATTTGTCATCAAGGACATTTACTTGCCTGATGCAATTATATATACAACTTCAACTTAAACTTGATAATCACGTTATACGCACCTCCTCTGATAATTGCTTACATTCGCTTGATTTTCTCAAGATCAAGCGCTGACTTCGACTCTTCTCTTTTACCAAATCATTCTATTAGTATAAACGAAAAATGATAACAGAGTGAAAAACTTTAGCAACTATTGCACTTATCATTCCATGTACATTCTAATTCAAAAAAATGGCAAAAAGTAACACGTACAACTGACATCTACTCTCAGGTGTCAAATAAACAACCCTCTCATTTATTAATTTTTTGATTTTTTTCCAACCCCCGGACCTTATTAGGACTCCCCGTTCATTAATTTTATGGAAATTGACTCTTTTTACAAACCCCTCATTTCATTTCCTTTCTCTGTTAGTACCATTTACGCCTGATTTTCATGGCAAAATAGCGTACTGCTGTATATAGTTAAGTTTTACGCTCTATGACAACCTGTTTTTCTCTTTCCGTACTTATATAATCATGTAAAGCCTTTTCTCCAATTCCAAAATAAAAGTAGCTAGAATTATCTGGAATGAAATCAAATCAGGCAAAATCAAGGTTTGCTTCTGCAGCATAAAACAAAATGTGCTAATCAGATAATAATTTTGGAGATTTTTAATGATGAAACGACGGTGATCCTTGTCTATAACTAAATCTTTGCACATTCAACGAAAGAATCAATGACTACCTACGAGTCCAAAACAGCTGAAAGAAAAAGTTAAAACAAAAAACTTAACAAGAGACAATTGAGATTTCATTCATGCAGAACCAAATAGAAGTTGCAACATCTTGCAATAATTGTAATTGAATAAGTTTAAGAAAGTAGTTCTTACTTCCAAACTATGTACAACCTCCTTTAACACTCGAAGTTCTCTTGCAACATCACGGTTTGACAGAGTTTGCTTACTTGCTTCCAGTTCTAAAAATAGTGCTTCTTTCTCACGTAACAATTTTTCAATCCTGAAAGGGGTGATTTCTAAATGAATTCTACATTGAAAATTGACGGATCAACTTCAAAACATTATGCTCTAAAACATCTAGGGACTAAGTAAAAATATTCCTCTTTAATGAAGGTGTAGTATTCAGGATGTGAAAATATTTGAATGCAGCACTTGCGATAACATGAGGTACATTGCTCTCTAACATTTTAGAAATTAATACAACTCGTAAATCAACGTGATCATCTCTAACATACTGAAAAACTGGGGAAAAAAGATGGCATGACAATGCAATTGCTTCAAACTGCTAATAGCTACATACGATGAATCTTGCTGGTCTTGCCTTTGTGATGAACTAAGTGCACTTTGTAGCTGGAAGTAGCAAATACATTGAAAAATCATAATTCATCACACATTCTGGCTCGATTTTAAAGTTAACTTAATAGCTGTACTAATAAATCCATTGAATTTCTTAAAAGTAAAGAGCTTCTATCAACAAAGGTATTACGCTTGTCACCTCACAGCCTAAGAAATTCTTAGAAACACATCAACAATAATGAAAATACTTTCCAAATACCTTCAACTTTAGCTCTGTGATTTCGTCTCTCTGTTTTTTTATGAGCTTTTTCAAAGATGACACATTCACTTTGCCAACATAGTTGAGTGACAGTGGATAGTGGATTCTAGAAAATAGAAAAGAGCTTGGTAAAATAAAAATACACGCCAAATTAACACAAATCAGTTACAAAATTGGCTGTTATAAACTTTGTTCAAATTACAAACAGCCGCAACATATGCCTTAGGAAAAAAGAACAGGAAGCTAGATTGCATTTTAGGCAAATTGAGCATAAACAAGAATCTCTTAAGAAATTATCCACCAACAACTAGAACTTTTACAAAATAAAGAATTGTCAAAGCCACTTTATTAGATATTACTCTTATGCAATACATAGCTACAAATGGTGAAAAAGTTATAACTGGCCGAAAAATTGTAACAATAGCATATTGTTGCAATCAATACCTATCAAATTCAACAGTATATGTCATAATGAGGTATCTTCTATTACAAAATTTTGTATTTGATGCTTTCTTCTGCTTCACCCCACTCTTTACATTCCGTAGAGATTCTAAATCGGAGTAAGCCATAAGTTCCAACATGATGGATTCACTTGTCTCAAAAAGAGAAATAAGTTGTATTAAAGCATATATCCGTGCTAGTTAACTGACCCAAAACTACTACAATAAAACTAACAGACTCAATTACTGCTACTATCACACACCCAATGCAGCATATGAGAAATCGGTTGGATGAGGCACACTAAAATCATGACAGAATAAACAGCAATCAAAAACTCCTTGAATGTGCAACCGAAGCAATTTCTGTCCCTTACTAGAGGAAGGAGTAGGAAAAAATATCCTGTCAAAGCACAAACTTCAAAACTTCAATGGCTTCTTTGTGATCCTATTTGTACACTGGGCTCAACCTACTGGTGGTAAAGCTGAATTCATACTGAAAGTGTCATGATGTGGTGCCCCACATGGTTATTCATCAACGCTGAAACATTCACATTTAATGTGTTGAGGAGCGTTTCTTGACATTGCTCGTAAAGTCAAGGTGGAGTCCAGTGGAAGTCGTAGACACGTGCCTTTGGCTCTGCCAAACCAGATAACTGACTTAGAATAGTAATTCAAAAGAAGCACACACAAAGTTCATTTCTGGAACGAAAAGATTCCCAAACTAGGAAAATACTCCAAAATAAATGCAGAGAAGAGATTGAAATATAGTACGATACAGTTTCGGACTTATAAATGCTACCAGTAAAATTTGAAGGTATCTTACCATTACCTTTTGCAAAGAATTCATTGCCAACGAAAACCTTCACACGTGATTTAAAACAAATCCCCCTTCATGCATTCGCCCTTAAAAATTTGTCTTTGAACTCCTTTCTACATCTAAAGTGCAGGATCCCAAGCTCTCTCAAACTTTCAATAAGCCCGCTGTCATATCACATTGGCTTGCGCAGTTTCATGTATCTGTCATGAGCTCCCATTGTTCTGGTGCGGTACGATGCGTCAGCGCTGAGATTTATTAACTTTGCAGCATGACTTGAAAAATGTAACAGGTGCGCAGGGCATCAATAAATGCGCACCTTTAAATGGGTCGCGTCACAAGAAAGGCATCGCGTGAGAATTCATCTTAAAGGCCTAGTCTCTTCAAGTTCAAGTTCACTTCAAGTTTATCTTATCCATCGCACACCAGAAAAAACAGTACGGAAGCACTTGAAACGACAAACTTACTCTCAAATGCCAAATAAATGGGGGGCCTAATAAACAAGGGGGTCGGAAACAATTCCGACATTTAATAAACGGGGGGGATTAAAATAAACGGGGGAGTCGGAATTTGAGTAACAGTTTTAACTGATTATACAAGGACGGAAAGAACAAAAGCAGGTAGTCATAAAGCATAAAACCAAACTATATACAAAAAACATGTCATTTTGCCTTGAAAATTGGTCGTAAATTGCACTAACAAAGAAGGAAATGAAATGACGGGTTTGTAAAAACAAAAGTCAATTTCCTCACAAGTAATAAACTGGGGGTCCTAATAAGGTCTGGGGGGTTGGAAAAATCTAAAATATACTAAGTGATGGATCGTTTATTTGGCACCTGAGAGTATGTAAATTCAACACTAACAAAAACCCTTTAAAAAATTGCATGAAATTGATGACTAACACATATACTACTTACCTTTTTTAGTCCGGATTCTAGCATATTGCAGAAAATATTGAACTCTTTGNGAAATTTCCTGTCTTATGAGTGAGCTCCTCAATGTCTGGAATAGAAGGATGAAAAGCATGGTATGGCTCTTGACTAGACAACACTGAGAAAGCAGATTTTACTTTATCAGTCCATGCGGAGAACGGGGGAAGGGCCCCGACAGGGAAATTTATGAGAACAAATGGACGTGGTCAATTTTGGGTTGCTGAGCTCAAAAAACGTTGGTATATAAGCAATGGGTGGGGCCCTTCTGGCTTATTTTAATGATTTAAAGTCTTATTCTGGTGAATGCGATCTGAGTGTCATTGAAGCAAAGAGCAAGGAAGACATTGGTGAGTGAGGATGACTTCATTATCTTTTTACTGGTACGTAAAAGAAATTCCTGCCAGTGGGCATGGAATGGAACCTCGTTTACATGGTTGAATGGCTGGATTTAATAAAAGTTGATCTTTGTATTAAAAATATCTAGAAAAGTATACCAATAGATGCATCATTGGCAATTTTAGGCTGCCTCCTTCAGAAACAGCCTATAAAATGGACAATAGTTTCTTCTCTCAATCTAATTTTAATGGTTTCTGCGTGTGTATATGTTATGGAGCAAAGTTTGGCAGCGATTTCCTGATTCTTCGTAAAGCAGCTCCCATCAAAATGGTCAGGCTAAGAAAAGACGAGTTGGTGCTGCTCCACTTTGACCTATGTCTTCGCACAAACCCGACCAAAGCTTGGTGTCTTTTCCTGTCTTTTTCCTTGAGTGGAAATGTATGAACGGATTTCCCCTATGTATGCTGACCATTTGTGCAGCTTACTCTGTTCGGGAGGCCAGCCACACAGTACCGTCCTCCACGACATTTGCAGGACCTTGCTAGTAGAATCCATACTAACAAGCGATCAAAATTTTTTGCGTACTCGTTATGACATCATGCTCAGTAGCTAGAATTCGTACTTGAAATGCCAAAATAGCGAAATTTGAGGGCTCATAACTTTTCTCCATATGAGTTATGATACTTTAGCTTGTAGCATGATGGTCACAGCACAACGTTGTATTAGAAAATGCAAAAAGTTAAATTTCGAAATTCTCGATGCATAAGCACTTTAACAGCAGTAAGCCATTCCAAGACGTTACTTAACACTGAAAATACTTGTTTTCTGCTTACGTTTGCCAGAGAAGTGTTTCCAAGATCAACTGCAGTCACCAATTTACAGCCCTCAAAAATTAATTNTGATATTCTGACATATGTAACGTTTATCGGTTCTTTCATACGGATGAATCTCAAGGCATTTTGTGAGGCAAGGCCCGAGGATCTAGGCCCTGGTGAAATACAACAACTTGATCCAGCTAGTATCTACTCCTTTAATCGACGAACTCCCTCAATACAATACCTTGCTTCTTTTATTACCCAATGACACTAACACAGCACGCTTGACAACTAACTGACGGTACAAATAATACAAACTCAACTATTACTGTGACAACACATCCAACTAACACTGAGAGTTACAATCACAATTCCACGCACATTCTCATACTATTCTCGTTACACATGACTCTCATTTCTTCTCCGTCTATTGCATGGCTTCAACCAAGCATCTATTGTGTGTATGCCAACAGCGAACTACCTTGGTGATGACAGAATCTTCCAAACTGAGCACCTCCAAGTGATGCTCATTTCAATCGAGCAGCTCCTTTCATATACTGTTAAGCACTTTTCTTGCATTTTTGACCAAATAGACTATATACTGAGGTGCTAATTCGTTTAACTATCAAAAAAAAGTTGAAGCCTGTAGTGTATCTTCGCCCTATATCAGAGATTGTTGTGGTGTCGAGTGAAGAATTGATACTGTTTGATTAACCTTCAATACACGCTCTCAACTTTGTTGCAAAATGTATAAAGCTTTATATTGCAAGGTCAAGAGTGTTTGGTCGAGGCTCAACTGGCCTTTGGTTCATCAAAGAAAGGAGTATGTAGTCATATTTTCTTGGAGCGTTGAAGAGGACGCAAAGATAATATTGAAAAAAGTCTACAAGCACCTATGGCATGCTTCTTAAAGGCCAAGATACTAAAGATGCTTTTTCTTGTATTTCTCGTAGATTCCCCGGGAATAAGTTTAACAAAGCTGCCTGCTTGCAGTTCAGTGTCAATCCAAATACTTTCGTTTACTCCTCTACTTAGTAACGTCAAGGGAGCTGATTTTTTCTGTGTAAAATGAAACTGAACCAATTTTGAAGACAAAAGAAGCCACTGAAGGCAAGTTTCAGGCTGACGCTTGCTTTCCGAACGGCCATTTGTAAGCAAAAACTCGCAAGTGCGCGGGCATCCAGTGGAAGTTGCAAGCAACAAAAATCGCAATTGTATGCTGGGCCTATGTTAACTATAAAAGCTTTTTTATGCTAAAATTCAATGCCAAAGTGAATCAAAACTTCCTAAAATAAAACCTTACAGCATTCCTATTGTGGTGTCCAGGCACCTAGAAAACGACAGAATTTCAACAAGGCAAAATTAGTCGAATTTTGATCATCCAGGAACCCTGGAGCTCAAAATAGATATTACATTTGGTTTGATTTTTCAAACACCTAGGGCATGCACTTGCTGCATAAGAAAGGATTTAATATAACGAGCGTGTTTTCCCTATGCAAAAGCACTTCATATTGAGTCCGGTTTATCTAAAAACGTTTCGATTGAACAGGCTTAAGTGATCCAAAAGTTATATCTTTACAGGGAAATGCCAATTTAGTTTATTAATGTATAGAATAGCATTTCACTTAATATTTTATACACCAATCATAACTTTCACTAATGTTTCAATTTAAATTTGCATTTCATGTATAGGTATAGTATCATATAAACTGATGTTCTATTACAAATTTGACTACAAAACAACAGTAACACTACTTCTTCCCTGAGTCAATGACCTGTGCACCAGATTATTGTGTTTTCAACAAAGATTTCATAGTTCCAATTATCATAAAGAGCATGGTTATATTGAAATTGAAAATCTTCCTGTAGCAGAAGTAGAATGACTAAAGTATTGTTCTGTAGTCCTGGAGAGAAGAGTTTTATTTGCTTTCATCACTGGTTGGTTTAGAGCAGCAGAAACTCTGTGTCAAAGACATTCCCGTCATATTAGGAGTGCATTAATAGAAATGGTACTAGAGGATGTAAAACTATGTCAGAATCTAAGTGACATGTTACTTAGTAAAGCTGTTTTACGTGTTTCAAAGTGTTAGAGGGATTGGCAGAATCTGTCATAGAACCTGATCAATGGGATGACATATTTCTATAATGAAGAATATGATGCTCTAGAAAATATCAAGCAGTTTTGTGAAAGAGATGATAATAGCCATATGTGTCCTGGAAGTCATATGTTTCACAACAACACGAAAAAGCGGCAACATTATTTTGACATACTGAAAACTTTTTTCGTCCGACACTCATCAGAGTATGAAAACATCGGATAATGACCTAAAGGTAAACCTAAATATATATCCAGATGCAGTTAATGTGTTAGGATGCGTCTAATTGGCCCCAAGTGTGACCAATTAGGACCTATTAACATAGTTTACTTAAAGATTCCCAGTGAGAAAACAACCTCTTTTTGTCTACACTATGTTAATAGGTCCTAATTGATCACACTTGGGGCCAATTAGACGCATCCTAACACATTAACTGCATCTGGATATATATTTAGGTTTACCTTTAGGTCATTATCCGACGTTTTCATACTCTGATGAGTGTCGCACGAAAAAAGTTTTCATATGTCAAAATAATGTTGCCGCTTTTTCGTGCTGTGGTAAAGTTCTGTAGTATCAACAGACTATTCATATGTTTCAATACAAATTTTATTAAAGGAATACCTAATTTTTTGCTGAGCCCTAATAGTCTTAAATTCTTCTTGGATTCAAGCCTTATATGATTTTTAAATTATTATTAAATCTCATAGGTACAAATATGCCTAAACTAAGCAAACAGAGCAAGTGCTCTTTGAAACTGTGGCCAGGGGTGTTATGAGCCCTGTTGCGGGTCTGGGGTGAAGCTCTGGAAAATTTTGACTTCCGCGCTTCTGGGAACTCCAGAATACCTAATTTCTAAGTTAATTTGGTAATTGAAATCTATAATATTTTTCACCACATAGTTCAAATTATAACACCTATTTTGTACATATAATAGATACGCTTAAGATAGAAAGGGCTCCCTTTATCACTATTGATAGCCCGATAGAGCATCCAGTTCATGCCGCTATTTTGCAATATAGTAAGCACCCGAGCATCATTAGAATTAAGGAAAGGGCAAATGATACAAATAGATTTGCTTTTCAGGCTTTTGAGTATTCTGAAGTATGAGATGAAATCAACCACCTAAATATAAGAAAAAAAACAAGTGGAGATATTCCTTCCAACATATTAAATATGGCACCAGCTTTCTTTCAACAAGGTAACAAACATTGCAAACACAGTGGTGCAATCCTGCATTTTCCCTGACCCATGAAAGCTAG
>OLMO02000275.1:53138-70301 GCA_900291935.2 Cassiopea xamachana
TATAAATTGAATTCCTTGTATCCTCTATTACTAAGAGTGTTCAATACATTTTGCAGAGCGTAATATAGGTAGATTGACACAGAAAATAAAACTGCGGAATTGCGACTATTAGTTTCACGATTTCTCGATCATCGGTATAACATCGGTATATATAAATCTATATATATATATATATATATATATATATATATATATATATATATATATATATATATATATATATATATATATATATATATATATATATATATATATATATATATATATATATATATATATATATATATATATATATACAGATTTATATATATATATGTATAGAAATAAAGAAATAAATATATATATGTATGTATATGTATATAGATATATATATATATACACAGCTTTTGAGCTAAAAGATTACTACCAAAAGCTGGGATATTTGCACTGCCATGACTTCTCTTCTTTTTCTTTCGGCTTCTCCCTTCAGGAGTCGCCACAGTGGGTCCTTTGTCTCCATACCTTCATATCCCCTGCTTCCTCTTCCATCACACCAACCACCCTCATGTCCTCCCACACCCCATCCATGAACCTCCTCTTTGGCCTCCTTCTTTTTCTCTTACCTGGTATTCCCATCCCTATCATTCTCCTTCCAATATATCCCTCTTCCATTCTATGCACATGCCCAAACCATCTCATTCTCGCCTCTCGCACCTCATCACCCAACAGTCTTACTTGAGCACTCCCTCTCACATATTCATTCTTAATTCTTTCTATCCTCGTCACTCCAAGATACAACCTCAGTATTTTCATCCTGCCACCTCCAGCACTGCCTCCTGTCTCTTCGTTAATGCTACTGCTTCCAAGCTATATATCATAGCTGGCCTCAGCACTGCCTTATACACTTTCCCTTTCATTTTTCCTGATACCCTCCTGTCACAGATCACTACTGTCACCCTTCTCCATCTATTCCCACCTGTCTGTACTCTCCTTTTTACCTCCCTACTGCACTCCCCATTACTTTGAATTGCTGACCCATATACTTGAAATCATCAGCCTTACGCACTACTACCTCTTGCACCAGCACTGTTCCCCCATTTTCCCTCTCATTCAAGCACATATACTCAGTTTTACTTCTACTGACTTTCATTCCTCTTCTTTCCAGTGCATATCTCCATTTCTCCAGGCTCTCTTCAGCCTGTTCCCTGCTCTCTCCACATGGCACAATGTCATCAGCGAACATCATGGTAAATGGATGCTCCTACANATAGCTGGCCTCAGCACTGCCTTATACACTTTCCCTTTCATTTTTCCTGATACCCTCCTGTCACAGATCACTACTGTCACCCTTCTCCATCCATTCCCACCTGTCTGTACTCTCCTTTTTACCTCCCTACTGCACTCCCCATTACTTTGAATTGCTGACCCAAATACTTGAAATCATCAGCCTTACGCACTACTACCTCTTGCACCAGCACTGTTCCCCCATTTTCCCTCTCATTCAAGCACATATACTCAGTTTTACTTCTACTGACTTTCATTCCTCTTCTTTCCAGTGCATATCTCCATTGCTCCAGGCTCTCTTCAGCCTGTTCCCTGCTCTCTCCACATGGCACAATGTCATCAGCGAACATCATGGTAAATGGATGCTCCTACATAACCTCATCTGTAAACCCGTCCACCACTATTGCAAACAGGAAAGGGCTCAAAGCCGATCTCTGGTGCAATCCAACCTCAATCCTGTTTTTATCTGTGGTTCCTACTGCACTTTTCACCACTGTCACACAGTTCTTATACATATCTTGCACCACCCTAACAGAATTTTCTGGCACTCCCGTCTTCCTCCTGCAGTACCATTATTGCTCTCTCGGCACACTGTCGTAGCCCTTTTCCAAATCCACAAACACACAATGTAATTCTTTATTCCCTTCTCTGTATTTCTTCGTCAGTATTCTCAAAGCACACATTGCATCTGTAATGCTTTTCCATGGCATGAATCCAAACTGCTATTCACTAATCTCCACCACGCTTCTCAATCTGGCCTCCACTATCTATGGCGGATCCAGACCAGGGCTACTAGGGCTTGAGCACTGGTCACATTTTCAATCCTAAATAGCTGGATGAATTAAAACGGGAATTATCAAAAGCATTTACCAGTATTTACTCCTCATTGACAATGTTAATAAAGCCCTATCGCTGCTTATTTCACTATTTCTCAGAATAACCACTTCTAACCTACCAGGTATTTTCTGCGGATGCAGAAAGTATTATCCAATCAGTTATCACATTCAGAATATGCTCGCCAAATCACTATTCAGCTTTTCTTAATGTCGTGCTATGTCAACATGAGCACTATACGTGAGGTACTAGAAATGTCTTAAATGTCTGAAATTACTTTGAGGTACTAGAAATGTCTGAATCGATTAGAGAAATCCATGATGCTAGTTCTCAGAGCTGTAGTTTCTTGCTTTGTCAAGAAACCAAATGTCCTGGTATAACACCAGTGAGGAAAGTCGCTTCTATTAGTTGGATAATAATACGACCATTTGACCAAGTACATAGGAGCCGTAAGGTACAGGGGACACGTGCCCCTCCCAAGTTTCATAGAACTGTTGGTAAGGTCCCCCTTTTGCAGCTTATAGATTTGTCTCTTTTGTTTACGAGGGTGCCGCTTGCCTAGGAACCCAACATTTTGACTGCTTCCTACTTCCTTGCATTTGGCTGTTGCGCTGAATTTTACTTCCTTCCAAAACTATTTCCGTTTTCAACTGTTTATATTTCAGCGAGTCAAGCTTATCAAGCCTCACACTTAACGTCACACCAATATAGACACTCTCACCAGCTGTTGGTTGAGCCCTGGTCAGATTTCTTTCTGGGTCCACCCCTAACTAGTCTTTCCCATATCTTCATGCTGTGCTGAGCAAGTTTATCCCCCTATAGTTACTGCAGTTCTGCATATCGTCTTTATTCTTGAAAATTGGAATCAAAATACTTTCCCTCCATTCCTCTAACATCCTCTCTCCAGCTAACATCCTATTACAAGGCTACTTAAAAACCTCACTGCCATTTCTCCCAAATATCTCCATGCCTCCACTGGTATATCATCTGGTCCGACTGCCTTCCCATTTTTCATCTTCTTTATAGCCATTTTGACCTCCTCCATAGTAATTCTCCCTACTTTCTGGTTTACGCGTGGAACCACATCCAACCATCTCTCTGTTTCATTTTCTCCATTCATTAACTCCTCAACATACTCCTCCATCTTCTCATCACACTCTCCTCCTTTATCAATAAATTTCCATTTTGCATCCATAATCACCCTGACATGTTGCACACCCTTTCCTACTTCATTCCTCTGTCTGACTAGCCTATGCAAGTCCTTTTCTCCTTCTACAGTATCCAACCTGTCATACAATTCATCTATGCATCTGCCTTTGCCTTTGCCACCTCTCTCTTTGCCTTCTGTCGTGCCCCCATATACCCTCGTCTGCTCTCTATGTCCCTCTGCCAAGTTCTTTTTGCAAAATCCTTATCATTTACACTTTCCTGCACATTCTCATTCCATCGTCAGGTTTCCTTATCCTCTTTCTCCGTCTAGACGATACTCCTAGCATTTTCTCAGCTGTCTCCCTTACAACGGCAGTTGAGACTTCCCACTCATCAGGCAATTCCTCCGCTCCTCCCAGTGCCCTCATCACCTCCTCCTTGAACTTTATGCTACAGTCACTTACTTTTAGCTTCCACCACCTAATCTTTGGTTCACCTTTCACTACCCTCCCCTTCTTCTGTTTCTTTGTATCCATCCTACTTACCACCAAACGGTGCTGTTCAACTACATTCTCTCCTGCCACTAACTTGCAGTCTTCTATTTCTTTGAGTCTTCCTCTTCGGCACAGGATATAATCCACCTACGTACACTTTCCTTCACTTTTGTGGGTCGCCCTATGTTCTTCCTTCTTTAAATAAATATTCACCACTGTCATTCTCATCCTCTTTGCAAAATCTACAATCATTTGTCCCTCAACATTCCTCTCCGCTATACCGTACTCTCCTATCATCTCCTTATCCCTCCTGTTCCCTTCACCAACATGAACCTTTAAGTCGACTCCAATCAGAGTTAATTTTGTCCATTGTACGGTTGAATTGTGCTTCCCACGAAAGGTTTTCATCAACAATCAATCCTAGGGACTTTGTTTGCGTTACTCTTTTTATGTTATGGTTATTAAGCACCAGGCTCTCAGGGAGACTAAGGTGTTTGGCTCTGAGTGGATGTCCTATGTTCATAAATTCGGTTTTTTAAGGGTTCGGACTGAGTTTATAGATTCTCATCCACTCAGAGAGATTTAGCATCTCCTGACTTGTATTATCTATCATTGGCCAAAAGTACCTGCAGCAACCCCCCTACATGCTGGGAACCGGAGCTATGCAGTATGGGGCGCATCCACATGTGGCGGATAATGGAGCGACCGTCATATATGGAGGTTAGCTGCGAATAAGGCCTAGCCAAATAAGCAGTCACTGACCAACAGCGGTGGGCCTACAGGGGGAGAAGAAGCAACAGGTGGCACTGATGGTTCACTCAAAACTCTCATAACCCAATGACGGACCTGCGATAAGGTGAGAATGACCGCCTTTAAACAAGCCTAGTCCTAGTGTTAGGTGGCAGTGGCACCATTACCTAGAGTTTGCGGAAGAGCTGAACCAATGGTCAACGATGGCTACAGGATAATGGGAGGTAAGTCAGTGACCCTGATTTTGGCTCCTGTACTGCATTGCAGAAAAGAGTTGGGGGCCTTGTTGTAGTAATCTTCTCCTGGTCAATCACAATGCTCACAAACTCAAAAGAAATTTCAACATAACAGCGTTAGCAGGAGCATGGTTCAATTGCCGGTTTCTGTGCTCGGTAATGATACTTCGAGTACGCAGGGAAGTCAAGACTGTCATCATGCTACTATGTACAATTTAAGAAAAAAGATGAAAATAAGCACATAGAATGTAAGATCTCTCTATCAAAAGGAAAACTTGAGAATGCAAAACTGGAAAAGGCACGATTACTTATTGACATCTTTGGCAAGTGTGAGATACGATGGACTGGAGTAGGATGTTTCAAAATAGATGATTACATGATGTACTAATCAGGTGGTACTTCTCATAAACGAGGAGTTGGTGTCCTTCTAAATAAATCAGCACAGAAATCAGTGATAGGACAGAATTATGATTATCGAATTAAAAGCAAAACCATCTCTAATATAAACTTAATTCAACAGTATAAACCAACTAGCAACAGCTCTGATGAAGAAGTAGAAGAATTTTACTAGATAATTGACGGCTGATAAAAACAATGTAAGTGACAGGAAATTCCCATAGTCATGGGTGACTTTAATGCCAAGGTAGGGGTGGAAAAACATGTAAACATAGCTGGTGGCAAAGTCTTAGGATCTAGAGATGAAAGGAGTGAGCAACTCATTGAATGGTGTTAACAAAACAATCAAATCGTTTTGAATGCATGGTTCACAAAACATTCAAAATACTTGAGGACATAGAAAAGCCCAGATCGTCAAACTAAAAACCAAATTTATTATATAACTATTAAATCACGATATAGGAATTGCATTGAAAATATTAGGACTTTTCCAGGAGCTGACTGCAATAGCGACTACACTTTACTAGTTTGTGGTATCAAAGTAATGCTTCAAAAGTTAAAGACACGAAAATTGGAGTCCAAACTTGGTTTCACCTTACTTCAAGAGCAACATGAAAAGACGTTTTCAAACAACTAAGTGCAGAAACACTAGGTCAGCCAGATAAACAGCAAAATGCAAATGACAACTTTCAACAAGTCCAGTAACCACTAAAAGTGGTAGCAAAGAAGGTTATTCCACCAAAACATAGGAAAAAACACAAGCCTTGGATAAATACTGAAATTCTTGAACTGATGGAAAAGCGCAGAAAAGTAAAAAATGATAAAATAGAATACTACAAACTAGATAAAGCAATCAGGAAAGCTTGCCAAAAAAGCTAAAGGAAAACATCTGAATGAGCAATGTGCAATAATAGAAGATGTTGAAAAAAAACCACGCCTATTGCATGAAAAGATAAAAGGAACAAATAGACGAAGGATTTGTTCAGCGGCTTCATTTGTGGAATCTAAAGATGGCACCATAGTCATGGAGAAAGAAAAATTTTAGAAAGATTTGAAGAATATATCAAAGAATTTTTTGAGGACAACAGAGAGAGCGTGGTAAAGATTAACAGAGAAAGGGAGAATCTACCATTTACAAAAGATGAAATAGAAATAGTAAATAAGTCTATGCCTAAATACAAATCAACAGGACCAGGTGATGTAGCCATCGAGCTAATACCAGCTATGGAAGATCTTGCAGTTGAGTGGA
Source organism: Cassiopea xamachana (assembly GCA_900291935.2). NCBI lineage: Eukaryota > Metazoa > Cnidaria > Scyphozoa > Rhizostomeae > Cassiopeidae > Cassiopea > Cassiopea xamachana. The sequence continues at coordinate 59,510 of OLMO02000275.1, forward strand.
TGACAACCATAGTAACCAAAAGTTATGATGAAGGACATTTTCCACTAGATATGAGAAGATCAACATTTATTGCCTTGCCCAAAAATCCAGGAACCGCAAAATGTGAACTACACCGTACCATTAGCCTTATGAGCCACACAGCCAAGCTAATCTTAAAAGCGCTGCTATACAAAATGAGAGGACAGACACAAGAAGTAATATCAGAAGAGCAATTTAGTTTTGCGTAAGTCAAAGCAGGGGCGTCGAAACGAGTCTTAAAGTGGGGGGGGGCCTAATTAATCGAATTCACAGGGGTCACGGATAAGCTCGGAATTCTGCTTATTTGTGTTGTCTAGAGTATCACATTTTAAAGCTTTTCAAATATTAGCACGTAGAAACTGGTTTTTTGTAGTGCCTTGTTCTAAAAAACATTGTTGAATAATAAAAGTTTAAAAATTTCAATACACCTTTCACCATATAATTTCTGAAAAGTAGCATGTTTTATAACACAGGATTCTAGTACTTTATTATTAGTTAGATGCTATTACCATACGCTTGAAGTGAAAGCATTAAATTAAATGCATTCAATATATTTTAAGATTTTTCTTTGATACTGTACTGCAAAAAGTGGGGGGGCCAATGCCCCCGGCCCCCCCGGTTTCGACGCCCCTGCAAAGGAACCAGAAATGCCATATTTGTGCTTCAAATGATAGGCGAGAGAGACATTGAGATGTAAAGAGATGTTTATATATGCTATATTGATTACGTCAAAGCTTTTGACAAAATGCAGCATAAACATCTATTTAGTATACTTGAGGGATTATAGCTAATAAAAAACCTGTACTGGGAGCAAGAAGCAAACATAGAAATTGGGAATCATTCAAGTGTGTGACATTATGTACTATTAACAGCTATTTACTAGCCTCGTTTCGAGGTTGATTTAAATAAATAGTAGAGAGAACAGTGTGTGTTGCTATGAGTTTTGTTGAAGAATGGTTTGCTTTTAATTCATCTCGGTGTTTTCCTACTTCGTCATCCTTCTCGGGATAAAACGGGATACGAACCCGTCACAAGTGATTGGATTAAGATTGAGAAAGGTGTCAGGCAATGCTGTGTATTACCACCAGAACGTCTCTCGTTGTACACTGAGTCAATAATGAATAGCATTGCACACATGGAAGGTAGAAGGTAGTAAAATAGGAGAATCAATATAAATAATCTATGGCATGCCGATGACACTGCTATCATTGCTGAGACAGAAGATCAACTCCAGGATATCATGAATATAGTCACAACAGAGAGTAACAATGAGGGTCTGGAAATCAATCAGAAGACATCTTTCACCCAAGTAATCTCCAAGAAAAAAGAAATACCAAAATTTTCAATAAAGGTTGGTGGAGCAATCATAAAGTAAGTTTACCACAGCACGAAAAAGCGGCAACATAATTTTGACATACTGAAATCTTTTTCGTCCGACACTCATCAGAGTATGAAAACGTCGGATGATGACCTAAAGGTAAACCTAAATATATATCCAGATGCAGTTAATGTGTTAGGATGCGTCTAATTGGCCCCAAGTGTGACCAATTAGGACCTATTAACATAGTTTACTTAAAGATTCCCAATGAGAAAACAACCTCTTTTTGTCTACACTATGTGGTATCTCTAGTATCAACAGACTATTTACATAAAGTAAGTGGACAACTTCAGCTATCTTTGTAGCTTGGTAACATCTAACAGGGAAACATGTTCCAATTTGGCCTCCACAATGTTTTTCTTTTATGCTGCCATACATTTGAGAGAGAAGCAGTGGCGGTTCTACGGGGGAGCAGGGAGACGCTGCCCCTCAGAAATTTTCTTGGCCCCTTCGTTGCCTCCTCCCATTTTTTTGAAAGGTATACAGTATTGCATTTCCAATTTAATGTTTACTGCAAATACGCTTGAACTAGGAAGATATACAGGGAATGAATATGATACTTCTAGACCAGCGGTTCCCAAGCTGGGGTCTACGAGAAGCTTCTGAAGTTTGCAAGTTTTAGAGCCACATGCATAGACATTTAGGTCCTTTTTAGCGCCAATCTATAAACCTTGACAAGACGGGAAATTTATGCTGTCAATCTCTGTGAAAGTATATTTAGTACTACTGAATCAATGGGATGTGCATCTTGCATCTAATGGGAAATGACCTTAAATTGCCGATGGCATACTGCATACTGATATGAAAATAAAGTAGCGTATTAAAAAAATCGATTTGGACTCAGTCTGAGCCAAATTCAAATATGTTGACCAAAGTACTTTCTTCCACGCACTATATCTTACAAAAGCTGTCACTTACTTCAAAATTCTTTTTCACACTAACAAGCTTAATATTTGGAGGTGCATTCTAAGCCAAAGTAAAGGGCATGATTTCAAAAAATATTCTGGTGGCTCATCCACCAAACTTCCCACTTCTTCTTCACGCCAAAGTCTTTCACATTCACAAAGACAGATCTGCAGAACTGGGCTTCTAAAAAGATGAGGATGATAGTTCTGAAACAAATGGACGAACTTCGCTTAATTTCCTAAGAAATCAGAGATGTGGCATAAAAACCATCCATGAGCCATGGTCATTTTGAAGCCACCCCTACTCCATAGGACCGCGAGTAGAAAAGTATATATTGGGGGGCCGACATGAAAACTATTCTGAAAAGTTTCGGAACCATTGTTCTAGATGGCCACTGTACGCTAACTTATGCACAACGCCTCTCTTGCTTTCTTTGTTTCCTTTGGCTTCGCATGTTAGCAACAACTCGTAGTAAGTCTTGCGTTTGTATTTTCCGTTATCTTATCGTCCTGTGCTCTTATTTCTCAGTTATTTTGCCTGCTCTCCTTCATTTTGGCTCTTTCATTTACACAGCTGTTTTGTGTATAAAGAGCCAATCTATGTACTTCAAAAAGGGTATGGTCGAAAAATGTTCTTGGGACTTCGCCCTGGAACCTTTTTCCTCTACCTTACGCCCAAGGGCCTTCCCCCCGAGATATTTCCTGTTAGGACCGCCCCCTGGAGAGAAGCAGATCGTTACCCAGGAAGCTGCATATAGAAAGTTTCCCTCAGTAAAGAAGCAAGTTGACTTATCCACTTTCATTTCTTATAACTGAAGGTATACGAAGAAATCTCAAATTTAGATCTTTTCTCTGCTTATTAGAACTATAGAGCATGAAACATCACAGCACCGTGCGATTGCAATATGCGGTTGCAATGCATTGTGGGCCATTTCGTGAAATGATATATGCGGAAATGAATCAGGTCTCCGCTGACCTAAGGGTTATGGCAACCCTGATAATAGTTCCTGTCTGCCAAAAGTGGTAGAATGGCTGACTTAAAGTTGCAGCTGGTACTAGTTAGTATTTTGGTGCTTGATCTTATTGCTTTCACCTCGATATTACCTCTTCTTCCATCGATATTGTCATTTTATGAGAAAGAAGCTGTTCAAGACAAAAATTATTCACTTCTACATAATTGTGCTAATTTGCTGAATTCAATCAAAGTGTATCTTGGAGTTCCCAACACTGAACGATATAATGGCGTTTTCATTGGCGGAGTCCTAGGCTCTTTGTTTTCATTTCTTCAATTCATGTGCAATCCAATCTTTGGAGCCATTTCAGACGTGGTTGGGAGAAAGACGGTTTTGTTGGTGACAATGTTTGGCACTGGTATATCATACTTGATATGGATAAAGTCCTGGTCATTTGAATGGTTTTTCCTGTCTAGAATTGTAGGCGGTATATGCAAATGTTCTGTTACAATGTCAACTGCCATAATGTCAGATATTACTGATGAAAATCAAAGAGGAAAAGGCATGGCATTGATTGGAATTTCATTTGCCATTGCATTTATAACTGGGCCTTTGTGTGGTGCATATTTTGTAGCAAATGTTGAATTTTCATCCTCTAAATATCCTTTTACAATGCCAGCAGTATTCTCATTCAGTCTTCAGTGCTTAGCCATTCTTCTTACAATCATATTGCTGCCAGAGACAAAGAGATCCATATCTGATGCTGATTTTACACAGGGCATTAACTCTGCCATTCGGCTGATAAATCCAATTAGGCTTGTGGAATGTTGCAAAAGAAGATCACACAATGAAATGTCACCCTCATGCAATCAGATATTGCTCATCACTTTCACATTTCTTGTGTTTTTCTCTGGCTTGGAATTCACTTTGACTTTCCTCACTTATCAAAGATTTGGATTTGAAAACAGACAGCAAGGGCTCCTCTTTTTGTATGTTGGGATTTTAATGTTAATAATTCAAGGTGGATTTATGAGAAGTTTAAAAAAAGGGAGAGAAAAGAAAATTGCTACAAGTGGAATTTTCATGATGGTGCCTTCCACAGTTTTCATAGCATTTGCATACACAACACATATGTTGTACATTGGCCTTGCATTGTTTAGTTACAGTGCAGCTATTGTTGTACCTTGCCTGACAACATTGTATTCTAGAAGTACCAACAGAGTGGAAAGTGGAGAAATGCTAGGCATTTTCAAGTCTGTTGGTGCACTATCTAGAGCACTTGGGCCATTTATTGTATGCTTCCTCTATTGGACATTTGGGTCCACTGCTTGTTATATAATTGGTGCTGGTGCATTTAGCATACCACTAATTTTGTGCTATAGCTTAAATGATACCAACTACAAGAAAGAATAACTTCTTTGATTTCTATATCATTGTGTAAGACTATTTGCACTTCGCAAGTAAACAACCAAACATTTGTAGTCAGTGTAGACCAGCATTTCTTAAATAGTGGGGAGTAGACCCTTTCAGGTGTACAATGTGATGCTAGGCAGGGCATGTATGACCTCGGGAAACATAAATACTTATGCAATTTTCATAAGTAATGATCTCATTTCTTGTGAGTGGGGGGTGAGAAATATTTTCTCTTCCTATGAGGGGGGCTTTGCAAAAATAGTTGAGAATCACTGGTTTGGATGTAGCTTGTAGGAGGATGTTATTGAAAATAGTGCTGAGCTCACCTAAGGAACTAGAGTCAATATTGTTGAATTTAATGTCTGTGAGTGGATGTAAATGGAATGAATAAATGTAGTGTGTTAATTGAAAGATCTTCAGAAAGCAGTACATTAAATGTTTATATTACTAGTCTCATTCCAATGTTATTAGGATTTGACAACACCTGTCCTTGGTAGTAAGAACATTGGCTGCCATGAATAAAGTTGTGATCAGGTAAGTTAGAAACTGAGCTGTCCTATCCACTCTTGAGAGCCAGGTAGAATTCACCCACTAATTCTTTTTCAAAACTTTTCTACTCAGGACATTTTTCCCAAATGCCACCTATTAATTGTTTAGTAAGCTCCCACCTAAGACATTTGTTAGAGGAGGGACTTAGATGCATTTAGAAAATCACACTGATCACACATGTATGTCATATTATAGTTTCCATCTCTGAATTTGACAGGATTACTTAGTTATAAGTTTGTTTACAAGCCATTGCATCTTCTGCTGCATTTTTGGTCATTTTCCAATCCACCCACCACCCCTCTTTATAAGGTTTTTTAGATTTTTCCAGCCCTCCTTCTATCAGGCAATCAACATTACATTCTTACCAGTTAGTATGTAGCTTCATTAAAGCCAACCTCCATACCAAGCACTTTGTTTTCTGACCAAAACAATAAATCATTAGTGCCTACAGTTACATGTGATCACTATGGTTACTTTTGAGGGTTGAATTTTATTCTACTTTTGAGTGACCACCTAAAACTAGTCACTTGTTTGGAGATTGCTGGAGCACTATGTATAGCCAAAAAAGCACTTGTAATGGAGGTTGGCCTTTAGTGACCGTGTACATCATTTCATCATTGTTTAGCCATTTAGACACCCCTCACATGAGTGCTAGAATAGCGTGGACAGTTATCCTTCCTGGCCTAGTGAAAGGGAGTATGGGCACAAGAATGCTCTTTTCCTCAATTTGCATTTTTGAAAAATTTAGACCAGGAAATGTGTACAATTAGATGATAAACTAAATGCTAATCTAAATCAGCAAGTTTTGGGTATAGGTTGAGCTTAGAGGGCCTAAGGGCTCATTCATATGTTTGCCTTGGGGTAACAACACTGCCTGATGTGAACAAGGCATAGTTCCTCATACCTGCATGAGTCAGAGTGACTCAGAAATGATGAATACTTGGTAGCCTATCAGTGGCTTGCTACCTACATAATTCAGCTTCCCTTGCCTTATTTGGGACATCAATGGCAGGGTACAGAATATAGGCGTTTCTCTCAGTTGCCCTCACTTGCTATCTTCATGGCCACATTGACATTCAAGTTTTTCCCCACCCCCAGTCCACATAACACATAACACATATCTAGTGTGTATGCAGATACTACCATACAGTAATATGGATCAAATGTTATATTAAAGGGTTTTTTACTGTATTCAATTGTGCTTTAGGTTTAGTTATATGATTTGTATGTTATGAGAATCATCCTATTCCCAACACTCTCCTTTCTAACTCATATCTGATTTAGATTTAAAATTACGCACCTGTCATGAAAGTATCATTGCACTTTCATATTTGGTGAGGTTTATCTTACAATGTTTATTAGACTTCAAGTGCTTCAAAGTTCAACATTCATTACATGACTTTAAATAATGTTTGTACAGTATCCTCACTTTTTATTCTTATATCAGTTGAGTGACTTTTCTAAAATTATCTTTGTGGCTCAAGCCTTGCATTTCCCAGAAAAATATGATTGTTGATTGCAGCCAATAAAAGGTATGATCTGGTTCCATAGAGGAGAAAGCTGCCACCTTGCTGGGGTGTGCTTCTGGCATATCTGTTCCCTCCCTTTTAGTTTACTGTAATAATTGGATAGGTCCCATGTTGAATTTAAAAAAGCACAAATGAATTATAGCTGTGGTGTTCAAAGTGCACCAAGAAGTTATGTCTTGCCTATTGTTTTAACTTTCTTTAAACAACACAAGTGAAGCATATTTATTACTAGCAAAACATCCAACAGGCTTACATTTTACAGTTTGGATCAATAAAGGTTTTCAGTAATGTCTAGTAGCTATAAATGCAAAGATAAGGGAAACTGAGAATCTAGAACTGTGCAAAGGTGAATGTGAAAGAGAATGCTCATTTTCTTAGCTCATCATACGACCTGCCCTTTCCAACCAACATAGTCAAAAACACACATTTCCAAGGAAACCCTTCCAGGATTACCTAAATTTAATAAGACGAATTTCTGACTTTATATAGTGTCAAGAGCACAGGGTTAGTCGACAAAAAAGCTTCGGATGAAAATGCTCCCATTCCCTAACATTGCCCCCTAGTGCATGAATTTCGATCCCAGCAGGTTATTCCTTTTATTACAAGCCTTACTGTAGAACTGCAAAATCGCTTTTGATTACGTCAAGCATTGTTCAAATTGTGATTGTAAGTAGTAGATACGAAATAGGGAGATGTCTTGTAAGCCAAATTGAAGGACGCCTCTCTTGTAAAGCAGTTATAACAAAGTTGTCGGAGGTCCTTATTGGCAAAAATATTAGGGGATGCATTCTAAGCCAAAGTAGTAAGTTACAGTAAAGATTTGGCACTACTTGTTATTAGAACTGATCAATTGCTTTTTCTAAGACTCTGATTTAAAGGCTCTTGCATTTATGACATACCAGAATTTACAGTTAGAAAATGAATTAGATCTATTAAAGTATGCTTAAGTTACACGAAAAAGTAATGCATATTGTGAAATTTAAGGAAGGAAAATAATAGAAAGAAAGAAAGAGAGAGCGAGCGAGATGGAAAGAGGAGAATAATCATCATCATGATCGTCGTTGTAGAATTCTTGAGTGCAACTTCTTCTTCGGTGGGCTACTTTATATTCGGTCAGGATGCCTTGAATGCACGAGCGGTCTTTAGAATAGTAGTGGAGAGAGTAGACATTTTAATAGCTATTAACTTTTATCTTCATTCCAACTTTACTGTACAAATGGCTCGGCTAGGTGACTCGCGTCCCTGCCATTGAACCAACGAACTCTAACTCATGTTTCACATAGTCCTAGTTCTTCTTACTACTTATCATGATCCTAATCATAGTTCTCTATGAGGGGTGCTCTTAAATAATGTAGAAATACTGAGTTAGGATGCATCAGCATTTTTGCCGACATAGAGTAATCGTTTACTCAGCATAAAATACAATACAAGAGGGAACGCTAGTTTATTCTGGAATGCCTAGTCTAGCCATGTATGACGCAAGGGTAGATAATCCTTAATCCCTATAACAATAGAATAGAATGCTGCATCATGCACAGTCATTATCACGGGGTTTCCTATGGTGTGCCTAGCTTCACGGAATTACTATGTTCGTGTTACTTATATTCAACCTAAGTTATACTTAACGATTTACATAACATACTTTTGGACATATACGTGCGTCTTACAATTTAATGAATAGAAACTACCGATATACACATATGCTAACAATTCTTGGAAACTATAATGATTCTGTTGGCTCATTTCCTCGAGCCCTCGACGTATCTCACGAACAACTAATATGTGATGGCACCCTCAACCTTTTCCAAGCCTTGAGAGTCCAAATACCTTAATATACAAACGCGAATCGACATTGACCTCTACAGTCTTCTCCAAGCACTGTGAGTCTAAATAGCAAATAAATACATGTGAGACGTCCTAACAAGATACAAGTACTTTCACAAGCTACTTTATCTGTCCTAGTTTTCCATGTATAGCTCCGTACTTTCATTTATAAATTAGCAGTATGACAATATCCTCAAAATTTTTCTTTAGTGTTATAACTGAACTATCCCTTGTCCAAGAGTTGTTCCGCAGTAAATATTTCTTTAAAAAACATGTGCAAGAGAGGGTTCAGCGCTGTGCTACAGCTCCTGAAAAAGCAAAGCAATCGTTTCGACATAACAAAGAAAATAAAGTCCGAGATGAATCTATAGATGATGGAACACCAAACTCAGGCAACATAATTGAGCCTGACGATAATGAATTTTGATCATAAATTAAATTCTGTGAACAGAAGCTAAGGTACAATAAAACATTATAATATATGTTCAAAAATTAACTCATTTGAAATTCCTCTCAGAAGAAACACTTTGAATTTTAAAATGTAGGATACGTAATGGTGTTAATTAATGTACACATTGAGAACCAACAGGCTAAGTATGGCAAAGGGTGCAACAGTTCCCTTTGACCTAGGAACTTATTAACGCTACAAATTTTTGCTTCAGGGAAAAATATAAGCATGCAAGAGTGGCTCTTATTTTCAAGGATGGCTCTACTGACGAGCTATCTAACTACCGACCTATATCTGTGCTACCTTTCCTCTCGCGTCTTTTTGAGAAACTTGTATACTGTCGGTTGTACAAGTATCTGGATGGTAATGGACTTATCTATAGACAAGAATCTGGCTTTAGATCATTCCATTCTGTTGTTTCATGTTTATTATCAAATACGAATGAATCGTATCAAAACATTGACAGCAATAAGTTGACCGGGCTTGTGTTCATCGATTTGAAGAAGGCATTCGATACTGTAGATTTGAAACTATTGTATGAGAAACATGTTCATTATGCCATCAGAAATGTAGAACAAAGATGGTATGCTTCCAACTTCACCAACAGGAGACAATTCTACATGGTAATTGGTTGAGAATATCTCATGTCGTGTTCCGCAACGTTCTTGTCTAGGACCGTTTTTATTCCTTCTCTTCATTAATGACATGCCTTACTCATTAACTAAGGTTAAGGTAAATTTTTATGCCGACGATACTCTTATGTACGCTTAGATAATGTAACACAAGTGATAAATGCATAGTTCGAAAAACATGGACAAGACCATTTCTTTCATCATAGGCACTGAAGGTATGATAACTGACAAGAATGGAGAAAAACTATTGCCTAACTTACTGTTGATGGGGAACCTATTCAACAAAAGATTCAGCTAAATAAGGATCATAGCATTTAGTCCTTACAATGCACAAACTAGTCCTCTAGTGAAGCAAATGAGATTACCTAGTATTCAAGATTTCATACGGCAAGAAACTGTAGGCTTGGTATACAGAGCAATTAATAACCATGCACCGGAATACTTATCTGTTTAATAGGGTTTCTGCTATGACAGGCAGAAAAATACGTACTGCTAATGTAAGTCTAAGACCCCCGCGATTAAACACCACCATTGCTCTAAATTGCTTTGCACACAGAGCGCCTTTCTTTGGTATAACTTGCCGATAGAAATAAAACCTGCAAATTCCTATGATTCATTTAAAAACAAATTAAAAAAAACAACAGCAAAGTTATCAGCCAATTTAGATCTCTTTTAACAGTTACCTGTATTTACTTTTTCATTCTATTTGTTGTTAATATTTCTTTACTTTTATTGCAAAAATACTTTTGCAGTATATGTTTTAACATGGGGCCCTGTAAATCAGACTCAGGCCTGAGGGGGTTCCATGTATGAATAACGATATGATATGGATATATGATATGATATATGATATGATATATGATATGATATATGATATGATATATGATATGATATATAATATGATATATGATATGATATATGATATGATATATGATATGATATATGATATGATATATGATATGATATGTGATATGATATATGATATGATATATGATATGATATATGATATGATATGTGATATGATATATGATATGATATATGATATGATATATGATATGATATGTGATATGATATATGATATGATATATGATATGATATATGATATGATATGTGATATGATATATGATATGATATGATATATGA
>OLMO02000275.1:80322-95834 GCA_900291935.2 Cassiopea xamachana
CCTTTTCTCTAACAAGAATCCGATGAGAGAGAACATTATATTAATTGAAGACAGTAAAATCCTCTCAAATGAAGCAGAAGTTGCTGAGTACTTTAATGAGTATTTTTGCAATATTACGAACAGTTTTGATATAGATCCAACTTTTAAGGAGGTGCAAGAAGAAAAGGTGTCTGTGAAACAAATGGTTTTGAGAGCAATAAATACGTACAAAGATTATCCATCTATCAGAGTGAATAATGAACATGCTACGCCAAATGTTAATGCTTTTCAATTCTCTCATGTAAACCCAAATAAGGTCATGAGACAGATAGATCTGCAAGACACGATTGAATCCAACAATAGTTGTGTTACACCTAGAATACTAAAGGCGATGAATGATATAGGTTGTCTCTATCTAACTGATTGTATAGCTCTACAATTTATGACTGCAGCTTTTCTAGTGAGTTAAAGGCAGCTGAGCTCTTTCATTGTTTCACAAATGGTGATTTACATCATATATGAAATACTAGGCCAATAAGTGTGTTACCTGTAACCTCAAAAATCTATGATAAAATCCTACAAAATACACTAAGTAAGTCTATATTTTACAGGTGAATTCTCGAGAATCTTGCGCAATTTCAGAGAGGGCTATAGCAGTCAACATGCTCCGATAAGATTAATATAGAAATTGTAGAAATGTCTGGATGCATCAGGTATACTCGGAAAAACTCCAATGGACTTATCCAAAGCACGTGAATGTCTACCTAATGACCTTCTTATCACAAAATTTGAGGGCTATGTGCTAGATCCTCTTGTATGTTCTCGTACAGGTATAGTAGAAATAAATCAAAAAAGAATATGAGAATCATAAATACCCTATTCCATAAATAAATATCCAGGCTGGGAACATGTATGTTTTTCACTACGCGTAGCTGCGAGTAGCTTGATTTGGAAAGGTATGAAATGCGAGCAAATTCAAAATCAGGTGCGAGCTGCGAGAGGAGCCAAAGTCAGATACGAGCTGCGAGCTTAAATTGAAATCAATGCAACATTTGTAAAGTGTCTCGGTGAGGATACCTACAAAGATCACTTGAAAGTTAAGTCCAAAGCGGTACCGAAGGGGGTATTGGGGTGTCATATCGGTATGTCATCGTACTATGTATTAGGAGCTTTTGCAAATTGTAGGCGCAAAGTGTAGCCTATATCGAATCATTCGATATGACCAAAAAGGTATTTAGCATGCTTTCAGCATTATCAGTAGTAGCTTGCGAAAGGTCAATCAGTATACACTACGATCTTTCAATAAATTTCCCAACTAGTCATCTTAGGTGCAGTGATAAACTGTGTCTGTGAAATGGAAAAAAGTTAAATATGCAGTGATTAACCTTTGTAAGGAAGAGGACTTAATTTTTTGAAAACAAGAATCGTCAATTTCAATACATTTCTTCCTTATGAAACAACATGGATGAAGAAGAAGTGAATATATAAGGCCTTTTGCCATCAGTAACTTTGATTTAGACATAGAAACTACATTTTTATGTCATTTCTAATATAATTGTGGTGCTAAAAAGAGCGTTTTTTACATTTATAGACAAAATATAGAACGTGGTCAGTAAAAACCACCTTTCTACTGTCTCAATTGCAATGTACTTTTCACCAAAGCGTACCATTTCATAAAAGCTCTGTTTGAATCACATGGAATCGAATAGAGAGACTGCAATATAGATCAAAGAGTATATCACCCTTTGAAAAAGTGTGCGAGAGAAAAGTGTGTAACATAGGAATATTTATTACAGCAGAGGGGATCTAATAGCGAACAGAAAATTGGTATGAGTTGCAAAGATGTGAGAGTAGGGTTCATATTTTGTGCGAGTTGGGGAACTCATATAGCTGCGTAGCAGCGAGTGAATGCAAGTTGTCCAGCTTGGGTTGCAATGTCCGCATTTCTTTGACTTCAGATGTCAAAGAGCTGGAAGTTTTCATTTCTATTGGTAATTTTGCCCACGCTTTTTGACCCATGAAATGTACTGTATCTGTACCATAGTATGCAGTTCTCACTTTTGGTAGATTTAGATTACTTGTGCTTCTCAGCTGATAGGGTACTGCCTTGTCATGAAAAATTTCTATCATAGACAGAGGATTCAATCAATTTTTGGTTTTGTAATCTCAATCATCAGCAACTGTAGGTTCTTCAGATGAATATCAATTGGAGTGCGTGGGATTCTATCAAAGCAGCATTCTCACATTAGAATAAACTACTGTATTATCCATCGCTAGAGTTTGACTGTATAACGTATGTGTCCAAACTTTGTCGATGTGGTGCAAGTAGTAATATCATTGTCAATTATATGAAGACAAGGGATCTGAACTCTTGTATGTTCAAGCAGATGAGTACCGAACTTCAAAGAAAAAGGCAATTGGTCTCTGACCTCATTGTGCAATAAAGGCTCTTATCAGCAAACTACAGATACTACGACAANACACATTGAATGTAATAGTTACTCCCATTTTTATCACTACATGTATCTGTATCTCAATAATCTGTTTTAAAAGGTGCCCTTATCTCCAAAATGTAATCACACGACTTATATGCTCTGTTTGGAAGTCAGGCAACATTCCACACAAGTGGGAAAAACTTGCACAATATTATCAATGATGGACTATCTAATCAACAAAGCTCGAGTAAAACAGCGCTCTGCTATCATTACTTTATTAGATCTTAAAAATGCATTCGGGGAATTCCATCAAAATTTGATTAAAAGTGTCATTGCTTATCATCATGTCTCCGAAGCGATGCAGTCCCTAGTTACTAGTCTTTACACAGACTTCCATTCCTATATCATATCTGACGGTATCTCTACTCCAGCTATTCCTTTCAAACGTGGAGTGCTTCAAGGGGATTCCTTGAGCCCCCTATTATTCAACATGTGCTTTAATATATTTATAAAATTTGTTAAACAAGAAAAATACAACCAATTAGGCTTTTCTCTCCATGATGAAACCGATCGCTTGTTCCAGCCGGTTCACTGGTTCCAATTTGCTGACGATGCTGCTGTCATTACTACCAATGAGCGCGAAAATAAATCATTACTAAACTGTTTCTCACGATGGTGTCAATGGGCCTGTATGTTCATTCATGTGAACAAATGCATCACCTTCGGAACTAAAAAGTTTTCTACTGCCTCATTTCAATTCCAGCCAAGGCTTTTCATCAACTCTAAAATCGTGCTGCCTGTTAAGAATAGTGAGTCCTACAAATACCTTGGATACTTCTTCAACTTTGATTTGGATAACAAGGATCATAAGGAAATTCTTAAGCCTTCCCTTCAAACTATGTTAAAAAAGTGGACTCTTCGTATATTCATACAAAAAATAAGCTACTTCTGTACCATCGCTACGTCTTTTCCAAAATCTCTTGACATTTCACAGTTACAGATCTGGGTAAGACAGGGATTTTAGAAAACTTGGATAACATTGTCTCTAAATATATCTGCCAGTGGCTTGAGCTCCCCATTTCTGCCACTTTAAGCTCAATCGTTCTCTCTTCCAACAAATTTGGTCTAGCATTTCAGCTGCCCTCTGTCAAATTCCAGATGTGCCAAGCAGTCCTCCGTTCTTCATTGAAATCTTCGAAGGATGAAGTCATAGTGAGGGCATGGAGAAATACCAACTGCAGATCCAACATCCAATACGACACATTTAAAAATACAAAAGAAGTTCTGAAATCGATTCGTACTGAACATACAGACAGACTCCAAACCGGTTTGCCATCACAAGGGTTCATTATTTCCTTCCTTCTTGCTCATTCCTTAAAAAATCTCAATTCACTCTGATCTCAGGCTCAAAGTAGGCTACCTGCCAATATCTTCAATTTCACGATCAAATACCTTAACAATACCATCAACACTAGAAAGGACCTTTATTTATAGGGCTTCTCAAACACTTCTGACTACTCCTTTTGTCTTCAGCCTGAGTCACTACTCCACATTGTAGCTGGTTGTAAAACATATCTTGACCGGGGCCGTTTTACTTGGAGAAATAATTCCGCTTTACGTTTCCTAGCTCAAATTTTCCAATCTGTAAATTCATCAAAATTGTACGTTGATCTTCTTGGTTACCAGTCTTGTATTATTACGGGTGATAGTCTTCAGCCTGACATGCTTCTATCCACCGCTGATAAATTGTACATCATTGAATCAACCGTAGGCTTTGAGAAAAATCTAGCAAAGAATGCTTGTCGCAAAGAACTCAAATATCGTTCCCTCGTAGCTGATCTCAGGAATGACTATCACTCAATAGAATTCATCAATCTTTCCATAAGCTGTCTTGGCTATTTCGTCAGTCGTCAGAATCCTTCCTCACAATGTGTAATAAACTAGGCTTTGCTAATCAATATTTCAATTTCACTATTTCCAACCTACCTTCCATTGCTATTCGGACGACCTATTATATATTTTGCACGAGCAACAAACCATGGTGCAACCCAGAGCCTCTCAATTACTGAACATGCTAGATGATATTACTGCTGCTTCAGTACTGGACTACATTTAGTGAGTGTTTTTCTTTTAGCATAATCTCTTTCATATGTACATTTTTTTAAATTTAGTGTATCATTGTAAGCCAGCATAATACAGATTACCTATTTAGTGAGATTTGTACTTGTAGATTTTAATATGATATATATGATGAAGTTTGAAAAAACCTACATGGAATATGCAGCTAAAATGGATATTGATTTTCCTGAAGCACTAGAGCTTATTGACGAGAAACAGGATTTACTGGATTACCTGCAGAGCTTGACAGAGAATATCAATGCAATTAACAGAAGCTTTCCATTCAAAATTGATATAAAGCACTGTGGTTCTATTGTCCTTTAAATGACAGAATTACATGCAGACAACGAAGCAAGAGTGAACTTAGATGTGAAAAAAAGACATAGCAAGGATGTGGATTAAGGAAAAAAGGCCATTGCAAAGTATCTACAAGTAGAAGTAAAAGCTTTGGACTTAGAATTGCAGTCATTTAGGGCAAGTTTCCTCTGGAATACACAGGATGATAGTGTCAAACATGAACAAACTCTTCTAGCATTAAAAAATAAGATATCAAATAGGATGGAAAATTCTTGAAAGGAATGCACCCTCAGAATTCTTTGCAAACTTAGTATTGTAGTATAGGATAATTATTTTGAACATAGCTACTTGGTTTGCTTTTCTTTGTATTGTGATTAGTTGGTTTAAATCAATATTGAGATACTTGTCTTTTACCAATATGAATATGACCTTGTCTTGCTTTACCTAGTTACTTTTCCATTCAGCTAGAGTTTATAAGTTAGCTTCCCATTCCAATGCATCATTTTTTGAGGAAATACTGAATCAAATTTTGAATTTCGAGGGACCCCTATCATGTGATTTGATGCAGTTACTGTCGCTGCTATCGTGGATGAAAAGAAACGATAGTTTGTGTTGTGAACATATGACGAGAATCCCTTCTGTAGAATATCAACTGGAGATCAGCTTAAAATCCCCAGAAGCTCTAACAGGGTACTTAGGGGTACTGTGCATCCTTAATCCTCCCAGGTCCATAAAAGCTGGTAAGTAGGCTGTATGTAAAAAAGGTTTTGCTGCATTCCTTGATAGTTTTTCATACCTTTCTTTCTAATGCCATTTCAAATCTCAATTTGTTGATACAGTATATTATACCAATAGATTCATGGAACATGAGCCATAGACATTACATTTTAGAGCATGATTCTTCGTATTGTATCTTCCCAGTACATATAATCGCAAGTCTGCTGTCTGGCGTCATTATTGGACTACTTGTTTCAAGGCTCTATATAGTTGGATTGTTCATACTGGGAAAGTGTTTCGGGTTGGTACGTAGTTCTTCGAAATTGTCTCACACACTGATAATAACTGCATTAAAATAACAACAATGACAATACAATGGCATTTTGTAAAACTGCATTGCAGTGGCAACACAGATATTATATTACTATTTTGCAAGTCCTTGCATTATTAATCCCATTTGATATATTTTCCCTACCAACATATGTTTTCTTTTGATTAAAACATTCTCATCTGAACCCTTTTGTTGAGGCAACAATACTTAACACTGTTTCCTTCTAGCTCATTGCCGTTCTAATTTTGCAAACTCCGTTGAACACTTACTTTCATGGGTAACATCATTTTTAATTATTCCTTTTTCAAGTGCTCACAATACCAATAAATATTTTAATAGAAATTAATTAAACCATGTAACTACTCCAATATTCTTTGATTAAGCATTTTCACCTTGAAAGTATATAGTATATTCTTATGTGCTAAAAATTTACCAATTGAAAAGGTGCTAACGGTTGCATTGCGTTATAATAACTATACTATTTGCAATTGTAGTTGCAAATAGTATAGTTATTATAACGCAATGCAACCTTCGTTATAACACTTTGTTATAACACTAGACTTCACAATTATCGCATTGTTTCATCAAATAATTGTATTCCTAGAATATCTGTCTCTAACATGTTAGCGCACGAAAAAGGATGCGAGGAATGCCAATGCCTTTTTCTTTTTACATGAGTGATCTCGTAAAGCCCTAAATGACCAAACTATTGTGTACTGTCAGCTCCTCCCACTCCTAAGTTTAAATACCAATAAAAGTGAATTTATAGTCATTGGTTTCCAACGGTAAGGCAACCACTTCCAAGGGGAGCTTAATATGGAAATAGACAAAGAAAAATCCGATAAACCCATGAAATAAAATATATTCGAGTCACTTGCTATAAAACCTACATTGGAACAGGCTGTACTAGGAGCTTAAGATTAACCACAATAGCGTTCTGTCTTCCCTGAAAAATTTTTAAATCATACTCCCATGAATCAAAATTAGACCAATTATACAGGGCACTCTCTGGTTGCCAAAATCCCCTGTGTGCACTAGGTTTAAGGCGCCATGGTATGAAACAAAAGAGGAATCAAATGTTGCTAGAGCTCCTCACCCTAGCCCTAAGGCTTTCCTCCAATCGGACTCATTAGAATATTGATATTGGAGAGAACTGGGTGGGAGGAGGGATATACCGGAGTCTAATGGAGCGAACTCCGGAGGCAAATTTGAGACTATAGAGGAGTTTCAGAATGTCCTAAATTCTTATTTCTAAAAGTTGGCAAGTATGCTTTCAATGAAGAGCTGCCATTTGAGTAATGAAGAGATAGAAAAGCCTCAACTACCTTCCTTTTCACAGCATTGTCTCCATCGGCTCATTTCTTGGAACCACAACTGCTATAGTTGGCTCATTGACAATCAAATACGAGAAAACATGCGTAATAATTTCAACGTCATTTGTGGGGACTTATGCTGCGCTTTGTGGTAAGAAATTTGCATAACTATGAAAGGGTGCTTTTCATAGATCGTAAAGGTTGGTTTTTCGTTTATCGCATTTCTTACCGTGCTGGACTAGTATGTCAATTCATAAGGTGCATTCATGCAAATACTTAGAGGTCTGGCTACAAGAAGGGAAAAAGACCTTTAGATGAAAAAGTTGATTGAAACCTGTTATTTCTTTCATTTCACTTCATGTCTTCAATATTCACAAACCTCTATTAAAATGAATGCACAAGAATATAGATTAAAATATATAAGAAAAGTACAATATCACTCAACCAAAGAATACTGTTAAATACGATTTATAAGTCAGTGCTGCTCTTCATAGAGACAGCGATTTTTGGGAAAAATTGGTAGCAATTACTCCTACAGCTTTCTTTTGAACACAAAAATATTGGGGCAATACCTTCTTGGAGAAGTATCTCATTTCAAAATTTAGCTGCCAAGTAGTGAAGATTTCTCTTGGGAAATTTTAGGTTTTAATTTTGGATACTACCATTATGACAGCTTTCTGTCTCATATGCAGATATCTGAAAACTCATGGTCAAATATCCGTGAAGACTATCAGTACAAATGTTATTCAATGGTTTTTAATGTCATTATAGCATTACATTATAGCCAATTGCACACCCACCCATCCTTTGAATGTGCGTGTCCATTTAGTGCACGAGCCCTATACATATGGAAACCTGGCCTCACATGAATGGACATTTGCTTTGAGATCCGCTATCACCAAGAAGTGTATTCTGTGACGCGCTTTAGGCCCAAAATATCTTCACAGTCTAGAACAATACATACAATACAAAAATGAGCAAAAGTAATATATGAGTATATAGAAATGAACGAATTCAACAGACCCGGCATCTCAAAGCAGTATACTCCCAATAACTGAGACTCCTAAGGGGGATCCAAAAATCAGTTCCAGTTGGCAGAAGTCCCAATAAAGTGGACTTTTCAATAACTGTGACTTATGGATAAGATACAGTTGTAGTCAGGGGTGACTTATATGGGGTCTAGGGAGTGAAACCCCCTATGTTGAAATTCTTGTTCGGTTTGGGGAGTTGAGCTCCCATCAATTTTTGTATTAATCTTGCTCTTCACAGTAGATTGACCTTGCTTTCACAGTTTTGCATTGCATCTCTCTGATGCATTTCCTCACTGCTACATGGCTGTTGAAATCTTTCTAGATGTTTGCTATATTACATAACAATTAGATTAAATATCATGAAACAATCTTCAAAATTATGGTTGTGGCTGTAATTAGGTCATAAGAACTTCTGACATAACACCTAGAGCTACACTTGTTAAAATTGTTAGAAATCACCCCTGGTTGTAGTCTCTCTTAAGCAGAGGACCATGTAACTAGTAACATTTCACGTCACAATTTCCTAAGCGTATGCCCACTTTGACATGCCATTCATAATTTTCAAACAAGCATATGCGTCAGAAAAGTTTTTCCTTCTTTTTACATATTCTTTTGGCTAACAAATGTTGCCTTTTGTGAACAAGTTTCTCTCATCTAAAATGGCTATCGACAGGGGTATAATACCCAGCATACTCTGATAAAATTGGTAGAGACTTGTAAGAAGACCTTAGAAAACAAAGAATTTGTTGGAGCTGTCTTAATGGACTTATCCAAAGCTTTTGATTGTTTCAATCATGAGCTTTTGCTTGCAAAACTTAATGCCTATGGCTTTAGCACAAATGCTATACAAATGGTGTGTAGCTATTTAACAGGTAGAAGGCAGAGAGTCAAAGTAAATGGCTCTTTCAGCTCATGGAAAAAAATGAAGTTGGGTGTCCCCCAAGGACCAGTCTTAGGGCCTCTCTTGTTCAATATATTTATTACTGACATTTTCTTTTTGCGGAATGAGACTGAAATATGTGAATACGCAGACGATACAGCAATTTACTGTTCACATCAAGAGCAACAGGAAGTTACCATAGTGCTAGAAATGATACAGCTAAAGTAAAGAATTGGTTAGCTGGAAAGTTTATGAAATTAAATGAAGAGAAGCGCCATCTTTTAGTATTTGGTGAAAAAGACACGAAAGTGTCAATAAATGTTGGTTCCTCTGTAATTAAAGAGAGCAATGAAGAAAAATTATTAGGCGTTATTATTGATCGAAAGTTGAAGCAGCATCTTCTTACAGTCTGCAAAAAAGGCAAGTCAGAAACTACATGCCCTTGCAAGGGCTTCGACATATATGCCCGAAGAAAAAATATGAATAGTCATGAGTGCTTTGTAATATCCCAATTGAGTTATTGTCCTTTAATATGGATATTTCACTATAGGGTTGCCAACTCAAAAATTAACCACATTCATGAAAGAGCATTAAGAATTGCGTATCAAAATTTTACGTCTGGTTCTGCAGAACTATTAATTAACCATAATTCAGTCTCTACTCATCAATGACATCTACAGTTGCTTGTGACAGAAATTTATCGAACAAAGATGAATCTAAATCCTTCCTTATGAAAGAGAAAAACATTACAACTTACGAGTAATGAATATCGTCTACGCACGCAAACCTAGGACTAAAACATATGGATTAGAAAATATAAGTTTCCTAAGGCAAAATCTCTGGCAAGACTTACCATTGCATACAAAGCAGTCTCAATCTGTGAAACGTTTTAACAAGCATATTGACGTTTGGAATTTCATATGCAACTGTAGATTATATAAAAGTTTTGTTGTAAATTTAGGTTATAATTAAGCATATTTCTGTTCTTCATTTGTTAGGTTTTATTTCGATAAATGTCTGTTCTCAATTGTTAGGTTTTGGTTAGGTTTTTGTTCTTTCGTTGTAGATTCTTACTTTTCTTCTGACAACCTGTTTATGCTGTATTAATGGCTGGCATTAATTTACTTAGAGCTACTATTCAAGCCAACCCTAAATAAAGAAATTATTATTATTATTACTATTATATTGCGTTTATTATGACATCATTCAGTTTCGTTTAGGGCATCTATCATATTGCAACAAGTCAACACGTGATATAAACCAGTAGTTGTATAAAATATTTGCTCAGTCCCAATTAAGCGGAGCAAAGTTAATGCTAGGACCCTAAATGTTTGTTCCACTTCGTGGCAATTCGAGTTACCGAGGTCCCAGTTAAGCGGAAGGAAATATTGGAAGATGTCTCACTTCAAAGGGAATGAAAAGTTAGTCTCACTAAATTGAAGTCCCAGTTATCCGAAGTTCTAGGTATCGAGAGTATACTGTACAGAAAATCTATCTGCTTAAACCCCAGATGCCATCAATAGAAACATTGTCACCAAATTTAGTCAGAAATGTACATGCTCTTCTCATTCTAATATTCGTCAAATGAAAATAGAGCGATCTGCATGAGTTATTATAGATAAATAATAGTAATTAATTGATTTTAGAAAAATCAATTTGTATCTAGCAAGATAGCTGTACAATTTGTGAATAACAGTTCAGCTTCGTACAGGGAACACTATGGATTGCATTTTATTTCTTGTCATGAAGCTTTTCAAATGTGAAGTACCACGGAAAGCCTGTAATTTAATAAGGCATAGAAAGAGACGTCTAAATGAAGAATTATTGTTTAATGGTGTTAGTGATGCAACCAGGGGTGAAGCTAAGGGAAATTTTTGTCTGGATGCACAATCAAAACTCTTCGGCAAAGAAGATTTGCCTCTAACTCCATTTGCTTACAAGGAAGACTTCCTCGAGCTGTATACATCGTTGACTAGCACTATTGGTGTACTGCAAATTTGCGGACAAGCTAAATGTTGGGGCACCCATCCCCCAAACCCAGAATGGCCACGCTCAAGGATGCAGCAATGCACTGAGACTGTATCTAAGGAACATGAACAAATGCTTCTAGGCAACTAGGGGACAAAGTACTGTTTCTGAGGAACTGGGGAACACCTTGAAATTTCGTTTTAGGGAGCATTCAACAACTCTATTAGGAATAAGGGAGATTTCGGAAAATTTTTAAAAGAACATGGGAACACAGATCCCCCTGTAGTCACCACATCTCTTAATTTTTCTTGTCAGTTTGACCGGTGGTCATATGATTTTCAGCTGACCAAACCCGACATTCTACTGCAAAACAGGTATCATTTTAAAGTCAGAACCCCAATATTAGCCATTGTTACAAGGATTTTTTCCCACCAGACAAATAATGCTGGCCAGTGTAATCATAATAGTTCAGTTAACACCAATGCTTCAAATCACAATACTTCAATTAATACGGAGGATATACTGCTTCCTATTCGCATGAAAAGTAGAATCTATTAAGGCCTAGTATTTGCATGTTTCATGACAGCTTGCTCTACCTAGCATGATCATATAAACAGGTATATGGATGTTACCATGCTTGAAAAAATTTTTGTTTCTTAAGTTATGTAGTTAAAATTTGATGTTCTTGAAGTTTTGGTATCTCTAAATGGTGTTTGAATTGAGGTACTGTATATTATGATATTTATTTCCGTTCGTTTTATGTAAATATCTCTGCATTCAGTTGTGAGTTTTGTAGGTGTGGCTTACAATTGAGGATGCTTTATAATTTTCTGAGCGTCGTTGAATATGATTTATAATCAAAGGCAGATTATAAAAAAGGGTGGCTTGTCATCCAAGAAATACTTTGGCTTCAGCCTGGATATTTTTTTGTATTTTGTCAAATCCTGCCTTAAATATTTCTTAAATTTTAAGACTTCCCATAAGAATAAGAGTCCCGATTAGGCAATCGTGATGTATGAAAAAAGCTGTTCAGGTTTTGCGAGGCATGTCATGGATGCTCATTCCATTTCCTTGCTAGTTTGATAGAAACTTTACTAGTAAATACAGTCTTTAATTTTTGCCTGATTTCAGCCTCATATTCCTTATAGACATTTTTCTCATAACAAAAACAACATGGTAGCACATTGATCGAACTTTCATTTTGCTTCTGGAGTTTGCAGTGTAGCAGATCCAATGCTTTCTAATCAATTCTTTTAATTTCAGGTTTTGAAATCTTCTTCAAAAGCCCCTTTTCTCATGCTGTATCTTCAGTAATTGTTTACTTCAAGGAAGTTATTTCGTATGGTGTGAATCAAAAGTTGCCTCATAAAGCAATTTCATTTCCTCATTATAAAATTGAAGCAAGTTTGCTGTCAAGAAATGGTATGTGTATGACAGATTATAGTTATGAGACAATCATTTTTGTTCAATCATCAGGCGTTTTGATGCTTTATATCATTTTCGAATATTTCACTTCTGCATGACAGCTTTTCGCAATGCTTCAGTATGTGCTCTTTCTGCAAGAAACCTAGCTTAAAGCCTAGTAGTAAAATTTTCTTAGTTTTTGGACATATGTTAGTTCCAAAAGTTCTTAAAAGCTTCAAAATTTAATGAGCAAATTGCTGTGAAAAAATAAAACAAAATGTTACTGTAGGAAACCAATAGCAATTCATTCATTCATGTGGTACTACTCCTCAGTACAGAATGCCATACGCCACACCAATAGCATTAGAACAAACGAAATGCCTCAGTGCGACCTAGTATCTAAAGCAATGTATTGTTCATATTTTTCAGCTTTACGTTGAACTAAGTAATTGCTGAGCTAAGTAACTGAACTAAGAAACTGGGATCCGTAACTGGCGGTGCACGTGCTACTTGTGGCGCATTTATTGATGCGTAGTGGTGCACAGCAAAACAAAGTAATGAAAGAAGACAGTAGCAGGATGCTTGAGAAATATGAAAAATAAGCGTGAAACCCCTATCTTTTATTAATGAAAAAGCTGCAAACACATGTATTATGCACTATGCCTAGTTTCATTTTAAGATTTACTTGATGTATGAACAATTTGTGGCGTTTACAAACTCCAAGAAATTAGCATCATGAGCTTATGGGAGGTATCACTGCCGATGAATTCACTGTAGGTAAGGCAGCATTACCGACGCAACGGCAACAAACTTCAGTATTTTACGGTAAGTTTTTTGGGCAAATGTTAGCTATTTGATATGAGTGGAGCAATAGATATTAAGGAATGACGCAATGATAACTGATAACAACGTCGATTTTCTTCGAGTAAGAAGGGAGAGTGTAATACACCTCACTATATTTTGTTCCTGAATCACAATTGATACTATAAATATGGCAGCGTCATCTTATTCTGATATGCCGCCAGCCAAGAAGCAAAAGAAAGAAGAAGATCATATGTTCAATAAAAAATGAAAGCTAAAATTTTTCTTCATTTTACTAGACGGTCTAAATGCGCTTGATATACTTTTTATGAGCGTTATCTAGAGGGAAGCAATGATCGGGAAAGAAAGTTTGCTGTACTCTGAAACAACCGTTTACAACTTTGGAAATAGTATAATGCTGCTTGACTGAAAGTTCAAAAATACTTTGCGCAAATCACGTGATACAAATACCGGGAGAATTGAAATTTCGGCTGAGGATGTGAAAGATAAAGTCATCAGTGCATTACAAATTAGAACGGACCTTTATTGATTACTGCAGATGATTCGAAGGACGTAACAGACAGGGGACAACTATCTTTGTTTCTAACAGACAGGGGACAACTTTCTTTGTTTGTAAGGCATCTCGTCAATGAGTTTTCCATACTTAGAGAAAAATTGCTTGCTGCTTTGTTGGAAGTGTCAACAAAGGGACATGATACCTGCACTTGAATCAAAGCTTTCT
The DNA here is from genome assembly GCA_900291935.2 of Cassiopea xamachana. Taxonomy (NCBI): domain Eukaryota; kingdom Metazoa; phylum Cnidaria; class Scyphozoa; order Rhizostomeae; family Cassiopeidae; genus Cassiopea; species Cassiopea xamachana. The sequence continues at coordinate 94,339 of OLMO02000275.1, forward strand.
TTAACAAGAATTAGATTCCCCTTGGCAAGACAAGCTCTTTTGTAACAAGTGGGCTGCCTGCAATGGTAGAGCAGTAAAGAGGGGCAGTTTTATGGCTTAAAAAGGAATGCCCCCCACGAATGTTGACATTTCATTGCTTTACTCACAGCATCGTTTTGTGCTGCAAATTGCAAAATTGTGAGTTCGAAAATTCGTTGAATACATTCATTCGTCTTCTGAACTGTCTTCGAGCGAAGTCTGCAAAACAGCATCGCGAACTAAGAGCATTTCTAAGAGAGCATAAAGCCGATTACTGCAATGTTCCACTCCACATGGCTGTACGATGGCTTAGTAGGGGCAAAACCTTGAACAGAACGTGGAGCCTCTGTCAGCACAGTTCTGCATATCTGAGCGAGATTGATATAGATATGGTAAAGCAGCATTTGGAATTTCTCCAAGATGAAAATCAAATAAAGGTTATCGCATTTCTGATTGATATTTTTGGGCATCTGAATGAACTCAATTCAATTCAATTTGAAACTGCAAGGTAGATCTACCCCCTTCACCGATACCAAGACAGAAGTGATTCCTTTTCAAGCAAAACTAGGTATCTTCAGAGAAGATTTGCAAGGTGGACAGGAGCATTTTGAACAATTCCGAGAATTTGCACCCTATGCCCATGAGGAACCATTTGTGCGACCATGGTCCCATGAGGAAACATTTGTTCATCGAAGGGCTAATGCTTGAATTTCATTAACGGTTCTCAAACTCTGCATCAATGGAATCTTCTTGTTATGATAAAAAACCTATTTGCAAATGCAGTTTGTTGACTTGATTGCCGGTGATGAACTTAAGCCAACTTTTAATAAAGATGATAATAAAAACTTCTGGCTAGCACTAAACAGGAATACTTTTCTAGAGCTCAAAACATTGTCACTGACACTATGTAGCATATTAGGAACAACGTATATCTGCTAACGAACTTCTTCACAGATGAACCTAATCAAATCAAGAGTCGCAGCAAAATAACCAATGCTCATCGTTGAGATGTTCTAAGAATCGCAACCACTACATACCAATCTAACTTTAGGACAATGGCAAACAAGGAAATACTGCAAGTTTAGCCATTAATAGACTAGTAACTCAAAATCCACAGATATAGGATACCTGTATTTTCATTAGTTTTATGTGCTTTTTCATGATTGGTCACATTTACATAGAAATTTCATATATACATATTTTTTAACTATGTCACCACACAACAATTATCCTAACTTCCAAGATGGAGACATGTCGGAGTGAGGCAGGTGTACCAATGACTGTGGCACTTCTTTCTTGTTGCATTTTCGAAAGTGGCACGCAACATACTTGCGGATGCCTGCCCTACAGTACACCGGCGGTGGATTCTGTTGCCCTGTGACACTCCTTTAAGCATGCTATGCACTACTGTATCAATCGAATTGCTATTTCATTTTCAGAATTAATCTTTTTAGGTTGCATTATGTTTGTATGTTGGT
>OLMO02000275.1:130828-144596 GCA_900291935.2 Cassiopea xamachana
TTACTTTCCATAAATGATGCAAAGGGTTGTCAGGAGCTAAAAAAATGCTGAGTGAAGGCCCCCAATATTCTTCTCAGCACGCAGTCACCAGCTAACTAGGAGGGGAATCTCTGCCGTTGAACAGATTGATATTGAACTTCCGCCAGACATAAAACCTAATGAATGCACTTTGCCGGTTGCACCGTCTGTGCGATCAAGAGGTATCCACTACCCTGCTGCCAGTAGTTTCACCGTGACCCTGGTACGGGGAGCTTCTGAGGTACTACACCTTGCTCAAGGGTGCCCCAGGGCTGCAGTTTAACGTCTTACCCAGGACAGCCATCAACTATAAACAGCTAAAATTCATTCATCTCTCCACTAGCTGTCTTGGCAAATTTGGAAATTCCTCTGACTCGCCTCTCAAACCTTGCATTGGAAGAGGCAATGACAATCGTGATCCTAATTTCACTTTTTCTCAGCTATCTAACAGAACCATCCGCTCTACGAACTATATATTTTATATCAGGAATAAGCCTGGTGAGACAATGAGTTCCTTAACTACTACTATCTTTGTCACCTAAATGCTATGTATCAATCTTACGTTTGCCATGTATTTTTTCTTTTAGAACAGTAAGCCAGCCAAATAAAACTACTTTTAGTGAGATTTGTATTTTTAAATGTCACAAAATTGAAGTTGGAAGCAAAAATATAATAAGTTAGGCTCAACTGTAGCAGACTCAAGTTGGCTGATATGAACCTGCAAATTAACGTAGCTCATCAAAGAAATTAAAAATGATTTTAATGGTATACATCAATATTTCACAGTGGACTGGTCAAGTAGATTTTAACATAAAATAAATATTTTATTATTATATTATTTCACAATAATATTATATCTCTAATTTCAATTGGTACTGTCTCTTCGTTAAATGTTACTTTTCCGATGTGTTTTCGCTCTTCAGTCAAGAACTTCTTCAATGCTTCTCTGCTAATAGCAATTTTCTCATCTATCCAAAGGCTGTTCCAAATAACAGTTGCTCTATAGTTGAATGTATAGTGCTCACTTTCCAACACATTTATTTATCAGCCATCCAAAAATCCTCTTGGATGAATGAACAGGAAAGGTTGGCCTATTCAACGGTATTCCTTGAGTATCCAGGCAATATAAATCTAAATATACAGTATATTTAGGAATAGTAGAAGCAGTAAAATACTGCTCTATAGATGCAGTAAAATGGCTTGGCTACAAAGTTGCCAGAGTTGGGATTTCATCCCAAGATCTTGGAAATTTAAAGTCTATAGGATTTTTCTTGGGATTCAATTTTCTAGAAAAACCTGGGGATAAATCTTGGGAATTATAGACAATGCTCCAGATAATTGCTAGTCAATATCTTTATCATACTAGAAAACTGTTAATGTTTTCATTGATATTGCTTGCCTACAACTTCCAAACTACACCACAACAAAATAAGTAGATGAAGCAAGTAAGCATCTTTATATGCAAAAAAGAGCGCTCTCTAAGACTAAGGGTGTGATTCTACAAAGTTGCTCAGAGGGCAATGTCACCTGTCTCAAATTCTGTCAGCCAGCCATTTCGGTTTCCAACGCACTAAATTATTTGGCCCTGCATCCCCGAAAGTACGTATTATCACTCATGTTTACAGAAACAGTAGTAATAGTTGATATGGAACTATGACGTCATTAAAATAACTGAGCCTTTGGAATTTCATTGTTGAAAACACTGGATATTGGATTTATTGAGCCTTGGTTTGGGAATTTATAGAATTTCAATCTGGCAACCCTGCCTGGTTGTGTGAATGATGCAAGAACCTTTGCCAATTCTGCCATAAACAAAACGTTACAGAAACGGTGATATTTCACCAGAAATTGTTGATAGCTTTAGGTCATGGCAGTGCTTCAGTGTCTCTTTGGTGACCCAGCATACTAACTTCAACCATACCTCATAAAAGCACACACCAATGGCGTGAAAGCATATGCAAACTGCCGTATATCGTACATTCATCAATGCCCTTGATTGGATAATCGACTCTGGTGATTTAATACTGAGTGCTTTATGGTTTCCTAGAAGTGGACATGCTAACTCGAGTAGGGTGTTGAATTTATTAATCAATGTTTGCGTTTGCTTGAGCTGTAAGATACCGCAATACGTAGGGATTGCTATAACTATCGAGTTAAAATGAAAGATTCGGTTACAGTCTTGACAGAGATGAATAGAGTGAGGGTGTGAAATTGCGAAATGCATGGCATGGGCGTTGTGAATACAATGTTTATGTTCACTACACCTATACTCTTCTGAAAAAATGATGATCCTATCAAAAAAACTTCTATTCAGGACAAGTGGCTGCTAGTGAAGATTTTTCGAGGTATCATATAGCATTAACTCTATTTTCCTTTCTGAAGGTTTGAAAATAAGTTGTTGTCTTTACACCACTCATATATTTGTTTCGTATCTGCTGATATTCGAGCCTCTCTGATAATTACATCTTTACCAGAAGCAAAGATCACTGTATCTTCTGCAAAAATAATGACTTCAGACTGCTATAGACAAGATGGACAGTAGTTTTAGAATAAAGTGAGCAAAAGAGGACCTATAATCGACCCCTTAGGTGCCCCTAAACGAATTTTCTCTGAGTGAAGTACCCCTGTGCACATTAGGCCCCACAAAATAGGTAATCTTTAAACCATTTGAGTCGTCAGGTAGAAATTTACAAAGAAAAACGTATTTCTAGGTCAAATAATAAAGGCATGTGCCGCTGAAAATATATTGCTGATATCATTAGGCTACTCCATCTTATATACAAAAATACTACACCTTAAAGCAGAAGTATGTTGAGTGTATAACTTACGATACTGTGCACCGGACAAGCAAAGCGATGTCTGATTTTTGGTCTATTTTGTAATATTGTAAGAAAAAAGAGGGTGGCTGATACAACGGAAATGTGAAGTGATAGGGCAAAATGGGCAAACTTCATTCTTCTATCGATGCATTCTATTCAGAGAAATAGCTACCACCGATTTGTCCTGGTTCTCATCAACATTCTCTGTTACTAGACTTCCGGTTCTTCTGGGGCAATTTGAACCCCAAGTGAGCTTACTGTTGCAAAGCAGATAAAAAGAAGTCCAGGCAACTTTTTAATACTGGATGGTGGGATTTCTTCTCAGCCTGGTCAACAACTCGACAGTGCCCAACAACGCCTCATTCATTAATTCATTCACTCATTCACTCAGTCATTCACTCATTCAGCCACTCATTTGCTAACTCAATTACTCATTCATTCAGTTATTCTCAATATTCAGAACAATAGCACTGCCGTATAGGATCAATCAACATTCTCGAACTTTTCTAAACCTAAGTCAGTATTTGTTGGGATATTGTCAGCCTAACAATTTTGTGAGAAGTTTGGATAAAATTTTGGATCTTTTGGCTCAGGCTTAATGCAATTCTACATGTGAAAACAGACAAAACTTATTCTTTAATAAATTAGCGCGTTATTGCAAATGATAAAATGAACTTAAACAAGCTGGGCTATTCCTTCAAAAAATAATAAAATATATTTCAATGAAATTCTGCTTCTCATGAGAAACCACAGTGATGGAATGAAAATACATACCAATGATAAGATAAAAGCTAAGTTTGAAAAGGGGCCAAAACAGATGATCCATCTTTGAAAACTTAGCAATTCTTTGTGGGGTGACTCTCAGCAATACTTTGAAAATCTTTCCTACAACAGAAATATCGTGTGTAAATATCTTTCAAGTAATAAAAATATTGTGAGGTGAGTGTATAATAAGCAGGAGATCCAATGACTTTTCGACCATCCTAATAAGGGTAGAAAATTTTTTTATCATTTAACATCTTAGAACAATGGCAACCAAAATTTTTACAATAAGCTAGTTTTTTAGTCACTTATTTTATGTTGATTCTGACATCTAACTTGCTATGCGCAATTATCAACATAACAAGTTCATCCAAATCGAAAAGCATTATGTAACCAAATAAATATTTTATCATTTTGTACTAATAAAAAATACATAAAAACTATATTTGGATTCATATTGGCATTATAATTTTAGCTTCGGACATTCCAGTTTCTCATCAATTGTTCAAAATATTCAGCGTTTTTTCGGTAACTTGCCAATCCATTCCGTACTTGAGGCCCCATTGATCTAAGACTACATGTGGCTTGATTTTGGTCTAAAGTATTGCAAATCATTTGAGCATAGAGATTAAGTAAATAGGGGACTTCATTCTAAAAATCTGAATTCAGTTATTTATTAGTGAATTCGGAGCAGCACTAGTGTTATTTCTAATATTGCATTACGATTACAGCAATCTTTCTAAAAACTTCAATGAAAACCTTGATAAAGCTGTTACTCCCACATTAAAATCGATATTTGACAATTTCAGTCATTCCTTAAATCACTGTCCAACATAAACAGTGGCTTAAATTTGTTTCGGACGGAATACTTTATGAAATGGCCCTAACGATAATAGTACAAACATTAAATGCGCTAGGTCAGAAGATGATTCAACACATGGCTATATAGTCCAATATTAGCACGGCAGGGCTTGTTGCATTGTTCGTAAATAAATGTAGTAAGGCAAATCCCCAATAGAGCGAATCATAGTGAAAAACGGCTACCAGCAAATAGTGAGCGTGGGGAGTAAGGTTTGCACCCTATGTGACTGATCGCTAGGGTTCTATGGGGAGTTGAACTATGTTCAACTTTTCGGCCATCGCCATTGCAAAGTCGTGCTCTTCAGTTAGATTAAAAATGGCAAAAATCGACTAGGAAGAGTTGAAGCAACACTTATTGGCTCAGAGCTCATATAACAGCTTCCATTAATCATTGAAGGTGAGCCATCAGTTGCTAGATGGCGCTGTGGGAACGATTAGCCTTTCATCTGAATAAATTGGTTTATTGTTTATACAATTCTATGATTTACAGGAGCCAAAAAGGCTCTCTATAATAAAGAAGAATCTCTTCGTTAATATTCGGAAATGTTGAAAGAGCAGTTCGTGATTACAATGCTTCACCTCCAATACCAACTTCCTTAAATGGTTCGCTGGTCGTCAGGTGAACAAATGGAGATGGTATCTTCAAATTCTGTTGGAAGTAAGGCGAATCAGTTGCTAAGATACGCGTTAATGGAGATAGGCCTTGATCATCTGTATACAGACTTGTTAGCGGCTCTTTTCTCTTTTGCTTTTTCATTTTGACATGTTCATATAAGTCAGGGGTGAGGGGGCCTTCCAGATTCTTCTAAACCGCAACTGAGGTCTTTCGATTGACCAGAACCGTCTAGGTTCTCACAATAACTTTGCCTCCTTAAGCACCGTAAATTAGAAGACTGCATTATGTAGTATAACAAACTTTTCATTACTCGTTCTTATCATCAGTAACACCTTTCTTACACGCATTTGCCCCCTTCGAACAATAGCTCTTGATTTCGTAATAAGAAAGTAACAATATAGCTGATTCCATATCCATGATACAATTTCTGAATATACCATTACATGGCCTATGAAAGTGCGGGAAATATAATCTGTTGATAAAACATGGCGGGAATTTGATAGAATAAATGTCAGAGCGTTAGTTCTGTCAATAATAATTTTTGTATGATGCCCTGGTGGGACTGCAACCATGCTTTTAGGAAGCTTGGGATAAGGCAAGGTATGTCTGGTGCGAACTCAGCCTATTTCAAAAAATCAGCATGGTACCTAGGTAGTAGCATTAATTTCATTTCAATTTCAAAATAATTCAATTGTTGGGTCTAAGCTATAAAAATAGCTTTCTTGTGACCATCGATCTCATATGAAACTCTGGTAATGGCAATTTCTAACTCGTAGGTTTGACGTGTGTCACACAGTGACGAGCATGGAATGGCTGAATAGCTTCTCTGTCAATCAACAGTAGTGACTGAGCAGCAGGTGCTTATCTTGCTCTCTCTCTCTCTCTCTCTACATTCTTGACTTTGACTTATGTCCCGTCCAGAGGATTCTGGGTTGGGTCCCACATTCTATGTCTCCAGTCCCTCCAGCGTCTTCTATCCGTGGCCATATTTCCAAGATCGTGTATTGTTCTGTTTTTGTTGGTCGCTCGAAATTGTTTGATCCATGTTGTTCTGGGGCAACCACGTGGTCTTGTTCTTCTGGTTCTGCCTTGTAGCATCATTTTTGGCCATCTATCGTTGTTCATTCTTTGGACATGGCTGAACCATCTTCTTTGGATGTCATGGATCCTGTCCACCTTGGTGTGCAGCATTCCAGTTGTTTCTCTTATGATTTCGTTTGGTATTCTGTCCGTCCATGATATGTTGCAGATCCTCCTTAAGCATCTGTTTTCGAATGCTAGTATTTTTTGTTCTTCTTTCTTCCTTATAATCCATGTTTCTGCTCCATACAGGTTCGAATCCAAAGTTCTGTCATCCCATGTCTCCAGACCGAATCGAAGGCTTGTCTGAAGTCAATGAAGACACAGTATAGGTTTTTATTCAGTTCCCATGTCTTTTCTATGATTTGTCCGAGTGTAAAAACATGGTCTATTGTTTCCCTTCCCCTTCGGAAGCCTGCTTGTTCTTCATTAAGGATTTCTTCTTCTCTTCTATTGATTCTTTTTTGTAGAATCTTTGCAAGGACCTTACATGCATGTGGTAATAAGCCAATAGGTTTGGATTGTTGATGAGACGGATAGCTTTAGACTTGACTCTGTCAAGAAGATGGAGAGAAGATTTAGTAGCACCACCCCAGACATGAGAGCAGTACTCCAGAGAAGGACAAATCTGGGATTTGTATATAGTTAGTAGTTGAGAAGGTGAGAAATAGCCACGGGCTCTAGAAAGAAAGCCAAGCTTCTGAGATGCATGCTTTGCTATGGAATTGATATGGGGTTTCCAAGTGACATTAGATGAAATAGAAAGACCAAGTTGAGTGATTGAAGATGAAATGCCCAGTTTATGGCCGTTCATGAAAACAAGGGGGAAATCTTGGTGATGTTTACGTGTTATGACAACCTGTTTTGTCTTTTCTTCATTGAACTTAACAAGGTTGTCACTACCCCACTTCTCTACATTTGTCAAGTCATTGGTGAGAAGTGAGACTGAAGTGTTACAACATGGTGAAATATTAGAATATGCAAGGTGTTGAGGATTGGATGAAATAGATGAACTTATATAAGTGTCATCAGCAAAGGAGAAAATACTGGAAGATGTAGAGGAAAGNAAACAAGGGGGAAATCTTGGTGATGTTTACGTGTTATGACAACCTGTTTTGTCTTTTCTTCATTGAACTTAACAAGGTTGTCACTAGCCCACTTCTCTACATTTGTCAAGTCATTGGTGAGAAGTGAGACTGAAGTGTTACAATATGGTGAAATATTAGAATAGGCAGGGTGTTGAGGACTGGATGAAATAGATGAACTTATATAAGTGTCATCAGCAAAGGAGAAAATACTGGAAGATGTAGAGGAAAGCAGGTCATTTATGAAGAGGATGAACAGAACAGGAGAGATAACAGAGCCCTGAGGTACACCTGAGTTGATAGAATGAGGATTAGAGAGGTAGCCATCGACCTGAATTGCAATTGACCTATCAGATAGAAAGCTAGAGATCCATTTAATGAGGGAGTGGTGAAGACGAAACATTGGCAGTTTGGCAAGAAGACCTTTGTGCCAGATGCGATCAAAGGCCTTCGAAATATCAAGAGGGATCACTCTACTCTCGCTGTAGGATTCTAGAGCAGAGGACCAAGCATGAACAGCATAGGCTAGAAGGTCACCGGTAGATGTGGCTTGTCGAAATCCATATTGGTGATCATAAAGCAACCTGTGGCTCCTGTTTCCCTTTCAATGACTGCAGTTGAGGTTAGCTATGCATATATCAATAAGGAAGCACTGTCAAACATATGGTGGAGTGAAGAAATGTCATATCTGCCTGTATGGTTGCAATTTCAGGTTGATCGCAGATCGTCATTCCCTGACTGCCATTTTTCACCCAGAGAAAGGTACGCCTGCTATGACTGCAGCATGACTTGAACTCTATGTTGTATTCCTTTTTGGCTTTGACTTCTCAGAGGACCAAGCATGAACAGCATAGGCTAGAAGGTCACCGGTAGATCTGGCTTGTCGAAATCCATATTGGTGATCATAAAAAAGGTTGTTTGTTTCAAGGAAGGCAAGCAGTTCTTTGGTGATAATGGTCTCCATAGTCTTAGAGATGACAGAAGTGATTGCAATAAGGCGGTAGTTTGAAGGGTTAGATTTGTCACCTTTTTAGGGGATAGGGAAAATGTGGGCGAGTTTCCAAGAGGAAGGGAAAATACCAAGATTGTAGGAAAGTTGGAAAAGCTTGTTGAGAACAGGGGTGAGTTCAGGGGCACAGGACTTTAGAACTATAGCAGGTATATCATCAGGTCCACTAGATTTGGAGGTGTTGAGCTGAAGAAGGACTTTCCGGACTTTGCGAGTAGAGAAGTTACTAGGGGACATTGTGATGGTGGATGTGGGGTAGAGAGGAGCTTGGAAATCTTGGTTATCAAGACTGGAATTGATGCAAAAAGGTTAGCTTTAGAGGAAGGAGTGCATGAAGATGAGCCAGAGTTGTTTTTTAGAGGTGGAAAAGAAGAATGGCAAAAGTTTTGTGAGACAACTTTGGCTAAGGACCAGAAGGAGCGAGATCCTGTTTGACATGAAGCAATTTTATTGTTGATGTGTTTGACAAAAGAGGATTTGGCATGATTGATGGTTTTGGAGCATAGGTTACGAGCTTGTAGAAACAAAGCTCTTGAATTTGGAGTTTGGTGTAGTTTCCATTGTTTAAGGCAGTGGTTTTTATGTTTGACAGCTTTTGCACATTGTGAAGTGAACCAATTTGGAGATGACTTTTTGCCAGGTTTATAGGAGGATGGAATAAAAAGATGCATACCAAGTTGAATTGCATTAGTGAAGAAGGTGGTAAAAGAAGAAGGATCGTTAGACAAGCCAGAATACCAGGGATAAGCAGCGCACAAGTTTCGAAGAGAGTCCCAGTCGGCTTTGCTATAGTAGAAAACTTTTTGTAAAGAGGGAGACAAAGTTATGCTGTAACATGATAAGGCAGTGGTCAGATTTACCAAGAGGAGAATCTAGAATAGGGTTAGAGTAAATGTCTGGGTTTGATGTAAGAAACAGATCGAGTGTATTAGCTTTGTCTCCTGATCGATCAGGGATACGTGTTGGTTCTGATATCAATTGTCACTGGTCATGCACAATGGCAAAGGCCACTGCATCATGACCAGCAGGGCTAGTGATATGTGGAGAGTGGGTAAGCCAGTTCGGATTGTAGACATTGAAATCACCAAAGACTGTGATTTCAGAGCGTGGAGATTGAAGAGTAATTGTGTCAATTGTCTTAGATAAATGGTCAAATTGAAGTTCATGGGTCGTTGAGTCAGGTGAGTGGAATAGGATGCAAATGAATTTTGAAATGTGAGGTAGGGAAATTTTCATCCAGATGAGTTGAAAACCAGGAGTAACGAGGTCAAATTGAGGTAGACCATTGTACATCAGAGCGGACATATGCACAAACACCACCATTTGGGAAGAAAGAGGAGAAAAGCTCATATCCAGGGCATTTTAGATGAGGACAGAGAATGGAGTTGTCATTTGGGTCCAGTGGTTTGATTTTAGTGTTGATGAGGAAGAGTGCATGAGGGCTAGAGGACTGGAGATATTGTTGTACAGAGTTAAGATTAGAGGGTAGTCCACGAATATTGTAAAATGAGATGGAAAAGAGTTTAGAATGTGCCACATTGGTAACTGCAGTAGAGCTAATATCTGAGTGAGTGAGAGGCATAGTATGAATACAAAATGAGTGAGTGATGATTGGGTTGGTCAAAGTGATAGAGGCAGCATTTTTCAGTGAGCCTATGAAAGTTCCCATAGCTATCATATGACCTAAGAAGGGCCCCCGGAACTGTGAGCTAGGAGTGGCTCCAGTCGTAAACTGGCATAGCAGGCAGCACGAGATTATACACCAGCTGATGAGGCAGCCTCCCAAAGTGCTACCAATGGGTTCGGGCCTTTGTACTATCTGGCAGCAGGCCTGCAGTCCACCTTTTCCAATGGTACCCTCAGGCATAGCAAGGGATCAAATAAGCCCAACAGATTCCCACTGCGACTAATCAATGCCCAATGGTTTGAAAGACAGTGAAATTTTACAAGAACTTAAAAGAGAATAAAACAGTGGGATCATATTTGCTGCAACCGCCGAGTATGCAAAGATTTTTTTGACGATGAAGGATTCTTAGAATAGTTTTGGTATCTGGTGATTAATTGCAATTATACCTTTTCTCTCTTTTTAATAGAGCAAACGCCAAAAGTAAATAAATTGATGATGATGATGATTGCGCTAGTCATGATGGTGTTGATGAGACCCCTTCAGTAAAAAGCAGACTCAATGGCTCACACTACAGCTCTGCCAAGTAACTATTGGGGACACAGAATGGATTGAGTTTAGCCGACTCGACCACCTCTTTTAAACAAATGACAAGCAAAAACTGACCCCATGGTCAGTCCTAGATCTCACTCAGGGGCAAAATGGAAATAGGGGGGTGATGGTTTTCCATGAAAACAACTTGCACTTAATGGGAAATGAGGAGTGATTAAACTCGCAAATTGTTTCCAACGAGATTAAACTCGCAAATTGTTTTCAACGAGATTAAACTCGCAAATTGTTTCTTACGAGATCTGTCGACGCTTGGTAAGGGGAAGTAATGGATTCTAGAAAAAATATACAGAGAAAGAGATACCTAAGAAGAGACAGAAGGAAAGAAAGGCAAGTAATAAAAGGAAAAAGCGCATATAACAGCACGCGCCCACGAATGGGAGCCGCGCTTACAGTTACGAAGGTATGGGCATGGAATCTTCAGCAAATATCTTTGACAGGGAACAACAGGGGGAGATAAAGGAGAATATTGGAATACGCGTGGACTAATAGGGTAGATATATTGTTGTTAACCGAGGTCACATCAAAAAACGATGGTATTTTTTTATTAGGGAGTGAGGAAAGGAGGACAGTTATTATACACAGTACAAAAACGGCAATAGCACTCGTAGGAATTTGGGCAGATTTGTGGTTAGAAAGCGGAAGTAGGTACTTGAAAAGGATAGAGTAACAACGGTCCTTGTCAAGAACTACCGTATCAGTGTATCAACCTGTAAACTATTATGGAATAAATGTGATAAATGAAAACTGATACGCAATCGAAGAGTAAATAGCAATGAGACGCCATGATGAATGGTTTATCATAGGAGGAGATCACAACATATCAGTAGGCAAGCTAGAACAACATTCAGGTAAAACAAAAGCTAGGTAAATATGGATGCGGTCCAAACAATCAAGCAGGAAATGACTTAATAACTTTGTGTGAATTGAATGGTATGAGCAGGGCAAACTCATTTATGAGTCATCCTGACAGGGGAACATGGTTTCGTGAAACATGTTGATAGGTTTCTACTCAAACAAGTGCAACAGCATCTTGCTATTAAAAAATAAGAGCAGTGAAAGAGAACAACTTCTCGGACCATAGAACTAAGAAGTTAATTACTACAACAGTAGATAAACCAAGAGTAGTGACAATTAGAAATGAAAGAATGTTAATCAATCATATGGCATTGAAACAACCCGAGAAGAGAAAGAGATTTAAGGAAAGGACAGAGAGGGTATGGGGAACATGATTAGAGAGGCACAGTACAGAGCTGGACTGATTTAAGCCAACTTATAACAAAAGAAATACCAATTGTAGCGGGTAAAATGCCAAAGCGAAAAGATTCTCCGTGGCTTGAGGGTCAATGAGCAGAGGTACAAGAGGAACATAGAAAGATAGCGCAGACCAGTAACGAGCCATATTCGCTGATTGAAGCATTAAGGCAAGGAGGAACAGGAAAAGAAAAGTGACGAAATAAAAGCAAAATGTGAAGAGAGGAAATGAAACAGGAGAGAATTCAAGAAAAAGCTGAGAGGACGGGAAAGGGCATGTTGGGAAGAATTGATTAGTCAATGTCAAAAAGTGGAAAAAGACAGAGATATGGAAACAATACATCAACTTTTGAAGAAGCAGGGAATGGGAGACTCAGAGTGTATCAGAAAATGAATAAATTACACCCCAACAATATCAGTCAAATTTCGGAAAAGTATCAAAAGAAAGTGATGAAACGAAGGGAATAACAATAGAGAACATTAAGGTTCTGAGAGAACATATAACAGCAAAGAATGTAGCAGAAGAACATAGCAGCCCAATAACGCAAGAAGAAATGCTTATAGGATAGGAGAAAGTTAAAGATGGAGCTCCAGGAATAGACAATGTTAGAATATCATATAGAAAGCTTCCAGATAAGACGGAACAGAAAACAGTATGCAATTTCATAATGGACATGGCAAACAAGAATCCATGTGAATGGGAAGAGATTGTTAAAGTCGGTTTAGTGGTACCTTTGTTGAAATAATGCCAAAGGCAGTTCATCAATAACTATAGGGGGTTTGCCTTCTTAGCATGGCAAGCAGAATGCTGGCAAGAATCATGGTATCAAGGTTAAGGGAATGGTCAGAAGCAGTGCGTGTACAAGACGAGAACCAAGATGGGTTTCGAGTTGGCAAATCGACACCAGACGCAACACAGAAATGTGTTAGACTGCACGAAAAAGCAAGAAAGCGTATCTCAGGGTCAATAAACCAATCTTGTGGAGTATGTTAAACAAATATGGTGTGAAAGGGGAAAGCAGTAGAATACTGAAAGGTGGGCAGAGGAGACAGAAAACAGAATAAAAGGTAAAAGGGAAAATAGTGGTGCCTGGCGACTACTGAAGGGGTTCCAGGAAGGGTGTGCCACACCAACAGTACTTTTTAATGTGTACAACTCAGCAGCTATGAGGCAAGCAGACAAAAGGAAACAGGAGGCAAAGGAAAGAGGAATGAAAGTTGGCATCGGAATGAGTTGGCGCCCAGGGAATTCACCACGAAAATCAACAGGACAGGCAATGGAGAGCAAGGAGAAAGAGACAATTATACTCAAAGAGGCTTGTTCGCAGATGATATGACATTGTATGGTGAATGTGGAATGAACGAAGGCAAAGAAATTGTTAAAAGAAGCATGAAAAATTTCGATGAACAATGTCATGAGGGCAAGGAAGAGCATCTAGCGCTAGGCACATTAGCAGGAGGAGAGATCCGAACGCTTGGAACATGGATTGGCGGGAAACAAGATATGCAGCAAAGAACAAAAAAGAGGAAGGTATGCTCTCATGATCATCAAGAAGAAATTGAAAAACACCACGGAGGAATGGGAGGAGAGCCAAGCTGAACACCACGACAATCAACACTCCAAGATGAAAATATCCCAAGCTAGCATAGAGAAAGAAAGATAGGTAGTATGTCAATGGACAGGGTGCAGCAAAGTATTGAAATCAATTACTGGCCGAAGGAACAACGAGATAATCTACAGAAGAAATAGACAACAAGAAACGATTTATGAATGGTGTAATACAACTTTATGGGAAAGAACGTCGTTCACAAGCCACCAGAAAAACTGAATGGGAACTCCAACAGGAATATGTCCTTATTGTGGAGGAAGGAAATATGCAGCAAATATGGCCCGCCAAAAGAAGACGTGCGCAATAGGAAATAAAAGAATATAGACGTTAAAAGAAGAGCAAAAGAACAAACAACAAGGCAAAAGAGAAAATGAGAATAAAGAAGAATTGATCCGATGCGAACTCTGTAATGACTTTAAGG
>OLMO02000275.1:168077-181251 GCA_900291935.2 Cassiopea xamachana
CTTTTCCGAGAGGAATGAAATATCACAAATTATATCTTTGAATCAAGCCAAAGGCTAACTTTACAGCTCTTGATTGACTTTCCTTGTTAACAGTTGAAGATTTTCAGATTCACAGTAAATGTTGGCATCATTAGCAAATAGGAAGAAGGAAAAAAACTGGGATGGATATGATATGCACTTGACTTTCTGGCATACAAATTAGAGCTGTAAAGATGCAACAGGCCAAGGTCTTCCCTTTATTCAAGAAAATTTGCCTGGTGACTACTTAAAACTAGAGACCACTATCTCTCCTGTCTATTTTGAGTAAAATCACTGAAAAACTGATGTATATGCGATTACTTAATTTTTTGGAAGTACACAATGCTTTATATAATCTTCAGTTTGGTTTTCTTGCTAGTCACTCTGTTAATCATGCCTTAATCAGTGTAACTGAATCAATAAAGAATTCTTTGGACAACAAGAAATTTGGATATGGAATCTACCTTGACCTACAAAAAGCCTTGAATACCGTTACTCATCAGATTCTTCTTGACATACTGAAACATTGTGACATTCAAGGCACAGCTTTAGTATGGTTTAGTTCTTATCTTAGTAACAGAAGTATGTATGTGTCCATAAATGGTTGCAACTCTAATCTTCTGCATGTTTCATTAGGTGTCCCACAAGTCTCTGCCCTTGGTCCACTTCTGTTTCTAATTTACATAAATGATCTTCCCAACTTAACTACAAAGCTATCTTTTATATTTTTGCTGATGATACAAACATCTACTTTGAATCATAGAACTTAAATACTCTTTGGAGAGTGGTCAACAAGGAATTTAGATATTTTGAAAAGTGGTTGGATGCTACTGAACTTGTCTTGAATATAGATAAAACAACCTTTTGTCAATTCTCATTCAGCACAAAACCTTTTGAATGACTGTGCTAATATGAAAATTGCTAATCAACATGTAAAACAGGCCAAATATTTCAAATCCATTTGGATAAATAGTTAAGCTGGAAGCATCATTTATGTGAACTCTCAAAAAAATATCTAGGACTTACGAGATATTCTTCAAAGTAAGGCATCTTCTAACTATAACTGTTTTAGTCTCTTTATATAACTCTTTATTTTCCTCATTTCTGCAATATGGAATCATAGTCTGGGGTCTTACTTATGAAATACATACAAAACCTATATATCTTCTACAAAAGAAAGTTGTCAGAGTTACTGCCTTCAAGAGCTTTTCATCTCTATCTACACCAATTTTTTCAGAATTGAAAATTCTCAAACTATATGATCTGTTTGAGTTACAGCTGCTGCCGTTTGTTTATGAATCTGTTACCATGATTTCTCCTGTCTTTTTTCATAATTTTTTTGAAATCTTAACAGCTGTTTATCAGTATGATATGAGGCAGGCTTCTAAAGGTGACACTTTTATGACTCAAGAAAACACCTTGCAATATGATTTAGATTTGTAAAATATGCAGGTGCCAAGTTTTGGAACAAGAATCCTAGGGTCACCAAACAGTCTGCTACAGCTACAAATTTTCATCATAAATTAAAACTGCATCTGTCCTCCTCCAGATACCTCCAATAGATTTTTTGCAATGACTTTTCAGAGCCATGAAGGTGTAGCATAATCACAAAATAATAGATTTTTACTACAGGAGGTGCTCTCTCCTCAATTAGTCTATCTATTGAGAGGGCTCCTCCTTTAAGAACTTCCTGCATGCAGACCTTCTCCAATATTATAATATCTTTTTGTCTCTTTCAAATCCTTTCTTTCTCTCTATGTTAAATTAAAATTATATATTTATATAGTTTATTGTATGTTGGGATTTAAAAATGAAATGAACTTGACATTGAACTACAGCTAGGCCAACTAGCACATCAGATAAATTGTGTCATTATTACAATTATGATAGCTGGAAAGCACTTCCTTTGCAATTCAAATTAATGAATAATATAACGCCCTACCATACCTTTGAGCAGAAAATACATTTAGTGTGAAGAATTAGAGAAAAACATCTATACCATGCACTTGCACAACACTACAGTCTGTTACCAGCATATAACTGGAGGAAATAATGTGCAGCGGAAAAACTGGCCCGTACAATCAGTTTGGAGGGACAAAACGCTATTTTGGTCATTTTGGTGAATTCTAACATACTTTTACTTATTTCGGAGTAGCTCTCAACATTTGGTGTTAAGTAATGTGAATTAATAACTACACCTGAACAAATGTGAAAATATTTCTATATTCTTCTGTTATTTTCATCCTATTTTTGTTATCTTGTTTTGTAGACAATGGTATTCTGTTTCTCACTGTAAAACTTTGAGTAAGCATTGACCAATTGTGATGACCAGAGTAATGTTCCAAAGTAATTGCAATCAACCATGAAACTACCATCACAAACACCAGCAATGGCACGCAAATAAAGATAAATCTGATGTTCATCCTTACAATTCAATCTTTATGTACCAAATCAAAATAGCCAAGCACGAACCATAGAGATAATAATATCTATGGAACGAACTTCTTGGTTGATGATAGATATCAATCGTCCAAAAGAGGTCCCGAGTATCATGTGCTGCGACAGGTAACCCGACGAATAGTGGTAGATCGGAATTACGAGATGAATCCGAGATTATCATCGTCTGTGTGGGCGTTTCCATACGGCAACCTATCTTCATAATCTATTTTTATAAGAAACTTGGATCGGCACATAGTACTAAAAGTTTCTTAATTTGAAGTAAAAATTGTAGCATTCTAGTACTAAAAGTTTCTTGATTAATTTCTTACTTTCGAGACCGAAAGATTCTTTATTGTTTTAAAGTCGAACACTTTTGGATAGACGTAACCGGTCAGCATCTCGAAAAGTATCTAAGTTACAATCTTTTGCAAACAAAATTCATACACATTAATAAGTGGAAGAATGTCAATGTACTCTATTTTTAGAGAAATTGATATTGTATAGCTTCTCAATTTTTCTTGAACAAAGTACTAGATTTTCTAAATCTCTTGATCGATGGCCTAGCATTGGTTTCTTATAAACCTGTTTCTTATAAACAAAACCTCTATCTTACTATCACTGTTTTTGGGTACAGGGTGGTAGCAAGTTGGGGGTTCCTCAACTTTTTGAGCATTACTCAACTGCTCAAAAAGTTGAAAAAATTCAGTGATGGATTTTTGAGACCTTAGAAAGTTTATAAGTGTACAAGTATTCAAAATGCAATCTATCTGTGTACAAAATATTATGTATGTATATTGGCTTTATGTCGGAAACTTTTTCACGTGTAGCGCTCCTCCGCAATTCGTCGTATATCAAGCTTAGATTTCGCTTCACAGTTCAGAGTTTATAGTTAAGAGCTACGAGTTTAGATTAAGAGTACACAGCCAGTAGCGTAACGTTACGAGTTTAAGTTAAGAGTTTCAAAACAAAACAAGATATATGTAATTATTGTAAATATTTGGTTGATTCAATGCTATTATATATCCAATGAGAAGTTTAGTTCATTGTCAGGTCTTGCACTGATCCACAACAGCATAAAGTTTATTACATTTTACTCTAACAGTTTAACTTCTTCTGCTTCACACTAACGGACAAAAGATATGTAACATTTGCTGAATGGTTTCCTTCCATACTATGAATGGGTTAAATTACACCATCTCTTCGTTTTCAACAAGCAACACTTTCGCTTCTCTCTAAGCTATGCGGCATTTAATAAAAAATGGCAGGTAGATTTGCCTATTTCATTCCTTTATCAACATTTTGATATAATTTTCATGTTGTTTGGCAAAAGTTCTTTGGTATATAGGCTTTGGTGCTTTTTCGCGAGAGAGACGTGTTTTTAAGGCACTTCTCCACTAGAGGATTTTTGAGACGATCGTCACAGAGAAATATGCTTTTTATTCACAGCTGCCATTTGGCTTATTTCAGAGTATTTCAAGACAAAGTTGTTGTTCTGGAATATAGCCACAGCAAAGAATCGTCTAGTGGAGGTTGCTTACAATTTGAGCGCTTGAAGATCTCATTAAAGATTCTGTTTCTTACTGCGCATGTGTCTTTGAGGAGCTTTCAGACAATTTCCATGACGACCATTATAAAAATCGCCTAGTGGAGAACCGCCTTGGCTCGGGTGATGTTCGCTCCCCTGCGAGATATTGTTAAGATGACTTCGAGCGAAGTTTCAAAACAAGCCTACCTGTTCAGTTGTATATAGCTAGCCTTTATCAGCAAGAAGTGTATTATGTGCCGCGTATTAGGCCTAAAACATCTTCACAGTCTAGAGCAATACATACAAGGCAAAAAGTACAAAATGAATATATGAATCTATAAAAATGAACGAGTTCCACAGACCTAACATCTCTATCGAGGGAGAACACATAGTACCGGTTGTAAGTAGGTCAACTAAGTGTTTTCAAGAGGCCCGCTAAGTAAGCTTTCTATTCTTAATTTCATTTTTCTTTCATCAAAGGAACTTCAAAATGATTGACGTGCAAATTATGGCTGTTACATTTTGCATTAGAATATTTGAACGCTGTTGTAACAAAGAAATTGCTCAAAAACGCTACTTTTTATAGGCCTATTGATACGCATAACAAGGAGAGCAAATTTCCATTCATGTTTCCATGTGGGATTTACCATAATTTCACTTTCCTCCAATGTGCATGTGCAAAGCATTGCAACATAAAAGATTTTTCGTTAACAAAGTGTTTAGAAGGTTTTGCCAGAACTTTCTAAACATTTAGAATCGTAAAAGGTTAATAAGGCTTCAGTACTAGGCCAAAAACAACTTTCTTATAACATAAAAAAGGGTATTTCAGCTTGTCTTAGCTCATGTAATGCCTTGAAGTAAGTGTGAAACATTCTTTCGGCAATATTAGTAGCTTCAGACAGTTTCACCGCCATACGTTCGACAGTTTCATCGGCATACATCAGATAGTTTCATCGCATTTTTCAACAAGTTTTGTAACTTGTCCATAATTTACTCTCAGCTGCCACCATACCTAATGTTGATTGCATTGATAGCCATTTTGTGCAGCAATATAACGGTGTTAGAACAGCTAAAATATCAGTCAGCAAAATGTCAGTTCCCTCCCCCCCCACCCCGCAACCAAATCAAAAGTGGATCTCACTTTCTTAGCCTGCATGGGTGAAATCTAACTTTGGGAACACTGGGAACTGTCTGAAACCTTACTTCAGTTGTATAGAAACCTGTACCTAAAACTATCCTATGAATAGAAATGCAATATCCGTAATCAAGTAAGTAGAAAACGCAACATTTAAGTCTGTAACAAATGTAATAAGTCTATTTATTCACAAATTACTGTCTTCTTTATAAGAAATTAACATGAAATGGAAACTGTAAATTTAAAGGCAAAAGACTCATACTTTGGGTATGCTTGAAAAAAATTTGCTAGAAAGCTGGATGCCTTTAGTGCTCCATTTACGTTACTCTTGTTGTCGCTCGAAAGCATTCGTAGTTGATGCAACGCCGATGACCAATCGACGCTATAGTTTCCGGATGCGACTTCTTATGCGATGAATAAAACTCGGGACCTCCTTTGGACGATCGACCGTGCGCTATGTCAGAGGGAGGCTACAGTGGGGCAGGACATGATGGCTGCCAATCAGTGTGAGTTTGATGTGGTCGTAGTTGGCTCTTGTAACGTTGATCTGATAAGGTTTCATGTAATGTTCGATTCGATTATAAACTTATGCACTTTACATTCCTTATAAAAATATTTAATTTTCAATGCAGAGCTCTGGCTAACAGTTCACTTTCCTGTCTGCATAGATATGGCCTAAAGTATAGTGGCCCTAGTTGGTACTAATGCAGTTTCGTACCGTCTCCATGTCTGCCATGTTGGCAATTACTAAACTAGTGCCCTCCTAGTACTGGCATATGCTTGCACCAAGATTTGCATTTCATTATGCGCTTAATGAAATGCAAACCTTTCAGCAAGTTCTTTCCAATCTTAGTTGTATTTTGACTTTCAAGTTCAGCACAATTCACTTGTTAACAGAAATATGAGATAATAATTTCCCTTAGTTGAACGTTGGCCTGCCCACGCACCTGGGTGCATTCCATGTAAAACTCACGCTGGAGGTACGCCAGTAGCTCCTGAGGTGTACGCCAACGTAGAAGGTTGGCGTACACCTGAGGCCCAAAAATCAACAAAACCGTCTGTCAAGATCTGCATTTTATTACGCTAGTACGCCAAGACTTTTTGTAAGAATATATTTTAGGCTATATCCTCGTCGACAGTAGAGCTAACTCCACGCAGACTGCTGAGTATGAAACATTTCGCCAAGATTTGTTCCAAAACTTATTCTTTATCTATATCAATGGCCTTCCTAAAGTCATAGAAAACTGTTTTGTTGCCATGTATGCCAATGATACTGGTCTATAGTTTTGTGGTGCTAGTTTAGGTCAGCTGAATGAGACCATTGACAAGGATCTTGACAGCCTTGACCATTGGGTTAAAGGGAACAAGCTATAATTACATGTAGTTTAAAATGTTTGCATGAATATCTTATCTCATCAAAAGCATCAGAAGATATTAGGTGAATTAGGCGTGAAAATACGCAACACAAACATTCAAAATGTCAAAGAAGCAAAATATCTTGGTCTTCAGATTGATAGGCATCTAACTTGGAAGAAGCATATAAATACAATCTTGAGGAGGGTCTCCCATGCCTTAGGAATATTGAAGTATGCAAAATAATTTTTACCACAGGACATCTTGAAGAACTTGTATATAATTGTAATATAGCCACATGCTAGATATTGCTCTTCTGTCTGGGGATGTTGTAACACAACTTACATAAACAGACTCCAAAAGCTACATAATAGAGCAGTTAGAGTAATAGCTAACAGTGCATTTGACACCCCTACCAAACCAATATTATCAAACCTTGGTCTAGGATTGAGTAGCCACCTTAATAAAAATGAGTTAAAGCTAACAGCTTACAAGTCCCTTAAAAGCTGAACAAAACTAATAATGGGTAAAAAGGATATTCTTTCAAAGGAGCGGAATTGTGGAATGGTCTCTCAGTTGATGCTAAACACTCACCATCTCTGGCACCTTTTAAGTCATATTTGTAAATAGTTGTTTTATGCACTAGTTTTATACACGTTTTAATGTGGACTTTTTAGTATATGTACTTTTTCCTTTCATTTTTTTGTAAGATTTTAGCTTTTATTTTGTAAATAGACGGCCCTTTGCAAACCAGCTTAGCTGAATGGGCCGCCGCCTATAAAAATTGAAATGATGATGATGATGATGATGTGCAACAAGCACATGCCTGTAGGGGGCATGGTAGGATTATGCCTCCCAAATGAAAAATTTTGAATGGTTTTGCCCATAGCAGAATTATTAAATGGGAGATTTAAATAGCAGAATAAGGCTTTTGTCCCACCCCCAAAGTAATTGCACAGGAATGTTTTCCTCCAGCTACATGCTTAGTGTACAAACAGACCTGCGAGCCTGAGCACAGGTAGAGTAGGGAGACAGCCAAATTTTTTGGAAAAAAATAGGGAGATTTCAAAAAATAGGGAGAATAAATTTTTGTCATTGTTACAGCTTTAATGATTGATAAAAGAACCTTCATATATTTAGATGTCATGTTTGACTATTGTAGTTTCTGTAGCTTTCATGATGTCCTTTCCAGGTACACATTTATAGCATGAAATTCTGGGCTCTGGGTAATTGACTTCATTGCCAAATTCTCAGAAAGTGGTCCATCTAACTTGAGATCCATCATGGAGCAAATCACTTCTTTTTAAGAACAAGTATTTTGTGCCAAAATGATGGGTTCTGGGGAAGAGGTGGCCCAAGGCCAGACTGCATCCCAAACTCTATTTGTATCACATCTATGGTGAGCAAGAACCATAATGGGGTCTTGCCAGCCATAACCTGGCAAGTATTGGCAAGTTTTGTCAGCATTTATCCCAAATTCACACAAGTTTTAACAGCTCACATGGCAAGCCAATTCTGTTGGACAAAATTTGGCTAGAATCTGTGGAGAGCAAAAATGCCAGAAGGCATACTGGATCCCAGGTAGTTTACTTTACTACTGTAATAATTTTTGAGGAAGCAAGAGGGACCAAAATAACATCAAGAACAGTTGTTAAATCAGGAAAAATAGAGCCAGGAGAGCTGGGGAAGGTAGATGAAAGCAGGAGTCTCCCAGTAAAACTGGGAGTGTTGGCAGGTCTGGCACAAGTGTACAAATTTTTTATTGAAACTTGCTCATTAGAAATGGACTATAGATTTCATCCCTGAATTTTATTTCTGATCTGATTGTTGAGCCAACTGACCTTTCATCTAAGCATGGTTTTCACCAAGTACAAGCATACTAACAAGAACATCACATGAAAACAAGAGTTACACAAGTACATGCATATGCACATTTAGGCAAAATTGCAACAAAAGACTTGGAACCAAGAAGCATCTGCAAAAGAAGACAAAGAACTGTACTTGTATGCATTGCTTGTCTTACTTCTTCACCTATGGAAATCAAGAAGAGACAAGGAAAGAAGAAGACAGATACATCATTCTGGATAAGGGAAAAAATTGAGGCAACACAAGATCTTCAGTAGTGTACCTTAGTCAAATCCAACAGATTTCACAACACCCCCTACACAAGGGCCTATTTAATGTGATCCTTGAAAACCAGAGGGCTACACACAGTTTTTTGTTATGTGATTGGATAAATGCCTTTGGGCTTATGCTTTTATTTATGCCAGTATGCATTCTGGAATTTTTACTTACCATAGACCCTGGCCACAGTTTTTTTAAAAAAGTAGGGCTAGCTATTTTCACTGTTAATACTTGGGCAAACTTAGTGTAAATGTTGTTAAAACTCACCCAAACTCGCCAAATTACACTTGGAAAGTATGTAGAAATGTTTGTGCTTGCCACAGATCTGGTGCAAAAAGGATGTTGAATGTAGTCTAGTGTTTATATGCTTAGTGTTTTCACTTGACACAACATCATGCATAAGAAACAAAAGATGTTCATTTTTCTTGTGCTAATGTTGATGTTGGCGTTGATTTTGTGAATTGCTGCTTATGCTTATGCTTATGTTTTGTGAAAATCAGGCCTTATATACCAGACTGGAAACTTTGCTGCATGCCTACAATTTATTGCCTCTGCACTGGTCTGAGCACTTTCCAATATTGAACTTACACAAGTAGTGTAATGGTTTTAGACATTAGATTATTTTCAAGAAACTGCAAAGTCAGATCCATGCAAAAATTTCCAGATATACCACAGATGCACACCATGAGTTCTTAAAAATTGAAATTTTCCTCACATTAAGCAAATTTTTCAGTCTTTATAGTAGTTAATAGACATAACAAACTTTCCAGTAGTTGTAGAAAGTTACTTGGGGCTCAGCCACCAAACCCACTCTTTGCTTTCCAACAACCCACTATCTCTACAATTGGGACTGGTGGTCAATTCTACCCAATTGGCAGCATGCTTTCCTTTGCCCATGCTTTCAGCCATGCCTATGTTTGCCAGTCATACCCATGTTACCACCTATGCTGAATTTTTTGGCAAATGTAAGCTCTACACTACCAGCCAAAATTTTCCAGGAATGGATGTAGGCTTGGAGAGGGGTTTGGAGGATGTAGAAAATGTATAGAAAGACTTTAAGATACTTATCAGTATACTTTATTGGTCTACCAATTTTACATCTGTGAAACAGTGTCCTTTTCCTAAATTTTTTCATTCCATTGTAGCTATGTACCAGTATTTCCACGAGCAGGTGAAACTTTAAATGGGTACAAATTTGAAATTGGCTGTGGTGGAAAGAGTGCAAATTCATGCATCATAGCAGCTAAACTTGGGGCAAAATCTGCAATGATTGGCAGAGTAACTTTTTTCTTGTCCTATAGTACTGTTTATGAAATTATGTTAGTATTTCATGAAGACTCTGGGCCAGAGCCAGCACTGTTTACTCATGCTTCTCATTGTAATACAAAATCCAATTAAATTCATTTGAAATTTTCAGTTCTCATTTGTATACTTAAATGCCATTAATTTGCAACTTCTGAGCATAAAGCTTGAAGTATTTAAGAAAAGCATTTAGTTACAAGGGGGCTGGCTTTTCAACAAATTGCTGGTGACCTGTATGAAACTAGTATGATTATTATTCTTGATTTTAACTTCACAAAGCTTTCTTTATGTCTACATTTACAGCTTCAAATCCAATTTTTTAGTCATTGCCAATTATTTCTTCATAATAGATGCCTTTGATTGCTGTTCTCTCTTACTGTAAATCCGCAAATTGCCCTGCCCGCAAATACACCCCCACCCTAGCGCTACAGATTGTTAATAAGCCACCCTCAAATAAGCCCCACCCAAGCATGTGACTGTACCTATTTGAAAGTCTGTTAATGCTTTAAGCCTTGTTCTCATATATCGCAGATCGTTAGTTATGGTTGCTGATGAGGGCCTTGCAATGCTTGTGACATATGAGAACATCAGATCTAAACCATCACCAATGATCGAAGACAGTCTGTGATCATCTGTGATGAACCAAAATTGGTATGTTGCTTAAGCCTAGTTCTCATTTATCACAGATTGTTAGTGATGATCCCCAATAATAGCCAACAGCCTGCAAAATATGAGAACCAGGCTTTATAGAGCTAGGAAAGAAAAAAGGAGCTATTAATTAACAAGAATTTGCCTGTCTTTTAAAAAACATCCTATTACCTGTGTCTGTAGGATAGAAGAAATAGCTTATTGGTCAAAAAATTTCAACTGAAATATGATCAAATACTAGGAAAGTTTTTAAGCCCCCTCCAAATAAGCCCCCATGCAAAAATCTAAAAAATGAATAAGTCTGCAAAGAGCTAATTCAAGGATTTACAGTATTCTTACTGTACTATTGATTTCAGCTTGGAGATGATACTTTTGGAGAGATGTACTTGAAGAATTTCTCAAAGCATAACATAAATGTTGGTTAGTTATTCATGCCAGATATTTTTTGAAGATGATGCTTTTAATAGAACTGTCGCTTTCATAAAATTTTTGTTGCATTTATTGTTAATATGCTCCAAAATCAAATTTTTCATAGATTTTCTAAAGAAGACAAGAGGTGCTGCAACTGGAGTTGCTCCAATATTTGTGAATAATGAGGGTGAGTAATCTTGTATATGTTCTTCTGTTAAATAGTTTTCATCATAAGGGCATATTTATGTATTCCAAACTATCCTTATAATAAAAGCAGTTTTCTAATTTCCATTAAATGTTTTATCATAAAGAGCAGTAATCTACCCTTCATAATCTGGTATTTGTCATTCATTATGATTGCTTCATTTTTCTATATGTGAAAGATTTGTCTATTATATTGAATATTGAGTTTACATTTTTTAGGGGAAAATGCAATTGTTATAGTAAAAGGGGCAAATGAACTGATATCAAGAGAGGATCTGATAGNNGATGCACAATCAGTTATTCAGAAGTCAAAAGTCATGATTTGTCAATTAGAAATCAACCCAGATATTACTTTGGAGGCATTGAAAATGGCAAAGTTGTATGGGGGTATTTTGCTTAGATCTTGTTGCATTTTGCAGGAATTTCCAGTTTTTGTTGTTGTGCTATGCTTTCAATTGAACCTTTAATAGTAAAAACTTTTAGATTCACAGTTTAGTGACTGTTATTGAGAAGTTGCTACTAATCACAAGCTCTTTTATCAAGTCATACTGAAGTTTGGTTTTGAGTTGATGGTGGGCTTTTCTCAACATTTTGAACTGGCTCTGATCTTCTCCTGAATTGAAGCCAAGCTGCATGAGCAGAGAGCTTGGGTCTAAGGAGAAAGACACTGCGGAACATTTCAATGTCCACCACTGATGATCACAAATAATATTGACTAGACATGAATTGAAATGAGCATTCAAAGGACCTGTAGATTTTTCATGCAAAATTTTTGAGATCACTAGATATGTTTCAAGATATTTCAAAGAGACTTGAGTGAATCTTATAGAGGAAACAAACGATTTTCACAAAGGTTCTAAAGAAGGTTCTATAAATGCTCACAGATTCTTGAAGAGGCCTTCTTTAGGCCTATTAAAACATGCTCAACATTTCAATGAGCACGACTTTACATTTGTAGGATGCAAATTTTGAGAGCGTTTAATAACTTTTTCATCAATGCACAGTGATGCTGAGGTGTGTTAAGCAATGCACAGTAGAGTGGATTTTGAAAACAGTAGAAGATATTCAATGGGCCAAATTAGCACTTCTATTGCTCTATGTTTCCCAAAATTTGCAATATGACAAGCATAATAGATTAGCAAATTTTGAAAAACAGAAAAAATTAACGAAAGTTAGAACTCTGAGTTTCATTTCATTTTCAAGTTTTTAAGAAGGGGAGCACTTCAGCAAAAATGCAGGTTTTCAAGGGTCCCTCTATGGAAAATACACATGTGTTAGAAAGGAACAAAGTAGAGAATCCTTACCTTGAGAAACAAAATTACAACCTTTAATGCACTAAGAAAATGGATTACTAAATATGATATTTAAAAGTGCTCAGGAGGCCACTTGCTTTCAGTTAGGTAAGAGGCTGTTCCAAAGTTTTGCATCTCTAAATGAAAAAGATTTCATGCCGTTTTTTGTCCTTTTTGGTAACTTGAGATCTGTTGATGTCGTGCATAGTCTATATGAGGTAGTGAAGTCCGATGTAATAATGGTCACCAGTGTAGTATGGATCACTTTTGTTTATATTAGTTTCTCGTAATTATGTGCCCCAGTATTGTTCATAGATGCCATTTTAGATCACGTCAGCAATTCTTTTGGCAGATAGTCATAGTTTATTCTTTTCTGGTGTCAAAAATAACAAACTTTGAGGAAGAACTGGGCAAGGAACAGATCAATTAATTAGTGCCATAATGAACTTCATGTTGAACTATGATGAAATATGATTTGAAACATGACAAGTGGCGGAAACTGTATAAGAATACAGCTATTACCTAAAGATAACAAGTCTTCTACTTAAAAGCAAAGCAAGTCATATTTTTGCATTCTCTAAGCTGCTGTGGTTATATGGGTCACCCAGTTCTGGCTGTTATTTCTAGCATTGTGGGAATATCAAATTTCTCTAGAGCGATGTCTTGTTTGAATTTTTTAGCTAGCTTTGAGTTCTATGTAATTGTAAGGCCTTGAAAACGATA
>OLMO02000275.1:228448-238794 GCA_900291935.2 Cassiopea xamachana
GCTTTTGCTGAACAAATTAAACCTGTATTAAGATACCCAAGATTATCTTGAACTTCACATTGAAATACACTCTTTTTATTTTATAAGAATAATGTCTATAAGAATATTGAGGCTCAAAATTGCTAAAATTTTAAAATAATTTAAGAATATTGCCAGGCTCAACCTTCATCAAAGCTAAAACATTTTGTTAATCGAATCAAATTTAATTAAGAGTTTCCTCCCAAAACAAAACATTTGTCACTTTGACGCTATATATATCTATATGTTTTAAAATACACTCAGCCACTCTGTAAGTAATTTCCGTTGTCAAACATGAATATCTAATCTATGCTGTACACAGTAACTTGCAACAGCTCTCCCATCCCATCAAATTTAAGAATAATTTAAGAATAATCTGAGGCTCAAAACCGAAAATTTTTAAGAATATTGAGGCTCAGAAAAAAATTAGGTATTCTTATAAAAAAAAGAGTGTATTTGTCGAACGCCCTTGCAACTTGGAAAAACCTATCTAAATGGCGCATCACACAATCATCGACATGCTCTTTCTGCCTTCAGTCTGAGATGTTGCAACAGATTGTTTCAAGTTGTAAATCCAATCTTGAACAAGGCAGGTACACTTGGAGGCATGAGTCAGTTCTAAACTTTATTGCAAACACATTATCTGGCCTTCAGTTTTGTTCTTTATATGCTGATCATCCTGCATTTCTGTCTCCGTCTCTTATCACTGGTAATTCCCTTCGACCTGACTTTATTTTGATCACTAAAGACAACAATTTATATATTCTTCAACTCACCATCGGATTTGAATCAAATATAAAAGACAATAGTGATCGAAAAGCTATTAAATGCAACCCCCTTCAGCAGGAGCTACGATCAAAATATCAACAAATTAAGTTCATCAACTTATCTCTATGGGCGCTTGGTGCGGTGGGATCTTCTTCAGAATTTTTTATTGATCTTCTTAACTGTCTTGAGTTCAATAAACCTTTACAAAGATCTATTTTATCGAAGATCATAAATATAACTATCAGTTGCACATACTTTATATTTTGTCGCCGAAATAAACCTTGGACTGACCCGAAATTGGTTGCCCTTTGAAATTTTACTTTTATATTTATTCTTTTGTTTTTGTTATTTTTTGTTTTGCTTTTTTCCCTTTTTTTGCTTTACCGTGTTGAAATCTGTTAGTAACTTTACAGCTGTGTAATTTTGCTTGTTTGTATGATATTAAGAGCCAATTGTACGTATGATTGTATGATGATACAGCCAATTGTATGATATAGTGAGACACATAATTGTAATTATTTATAACTTGATATTATTTTGAAGTGTCAAACAAAATTATTATAATTATCATTACCGGTGATGATTTACGTCCTTTCCTACTTTTGAAAACTAAGGATAACTGTCTTTATATTATGTCAATCTCTCAATGAGCTCTCTTGGAAGCTATGCTAACTCATGTCTTCATTTCTTAACATGTGCGACTCCCTCTCTATCGATAACCTGCACAAACGCTTTCTCATTTCTAAACTATCTAAAATTTCAATTCGAACAACGTACATCTTTTGCTGTAGAGACAAAACTATGGAACAACCAGGATCTACTTTGCTGTTGATATTTTTGTTGTTTTTTTGCTTTGTCTTATGTACAATAATTGTTATTTACATTTTTGCATGTATTGCAACTCAGGCTAGCCAATTACAAATTACCTTGTAATAGTGAGATTTGTAATTGTATTTTAATTGAATGATACATGATTTTTTCCATTATTATTTTTATTATGCAGCTGTTATTAGTGGTCAAGAAAGTGAAAATGAACCATTAATTAATTGCTTCACCATTTCACGCAATGGGGCACCAATAGTCATTCGAGTTGATAAAATGTGTCGCCTTTGGAATTAAAAAGTCAGCAACAAGATATATCCAATACCTACCCAAACTTTTAGTAAATAGTGAATTAGTTTCTTGTGTTTGTCTTGGAGATTCCTTCCATTACCATAGTAGATATTTTGACGTGGACATGTCAAATATCGTCCATAAACAAGAACTTTCTCAAGTGGTTGATGATATCATATCCAAAACAGATCTCCTGCCTTTGCATTAAAAAAATAAATGTAATGGCATCTTACCGTTACAGATCTTACAAAAACATGGGCATCTGAAAACCTTGATAATCTTGTCAATAAACACTTTCGTCCATGGCTAGACCTTCCCATATCAGGCACAAGCAATGATTTTCTTCCTAGAAATAAATGTGGCCCAACGTACAACTTCCATCAGTTAAACATGCACAGCGCCAAACAGTTTTTCGCAATGCATTAATGCAGCCACCTCCACAAACATTCAGTATGACCAGTGCAAATCCACGAAGGAAGTTTTGAAGTGTTTTCACTTACAAAAGGAAACCAAGCTCAAAAACAAACTTTCCTCACAAGAATCCTTTTTCCCTAACATGATTGAGCTCTCATTGTCTAATCTTAATTCACTATGGTCTTCTGCGCAAAGTAAATTACCAACAAATATTTTCAATTTTTCTGTCAAATACATAAGTAACGCTCTCCCAACACAGGCCAATCTCCACCAATGGGGCCTATCATCTTCATCTGACTATTCTTTCTGCCTGACACAAGAATCTCTTCTACATATTATTTCTGGTTGCAAAGTCTATCTTCAACAGGACCGCTATACCTGGCAATATGATTCTATCCTCATGTTCATTGCCAAAACATTTTAATCTTTACAATATGCAATAATTTTTGTTGAAATCCCTGGATATATCAGCTCTTCAGTTGTCACTGGAGATGATTTGTGGCCTGGTCTACTTATTTCAATTTCTGACAAGTGACTTTACCTTTTAGAATTGACTGTCGGCTTTGAATCTAACGTTAGGACCAATGCCGAAAGAAAGCACAAAAGTATAGGGATCTGGTACAGCAACAATCTAATAAATACGCAAAAGTTAAGCTTGTAAGCCTGTCGATGAGTACGCTAGGTATATTTGATAACTGTACATCTGATTTCCTGGACATGCTGATATACTTACAGTATAATACTGCTACCAAGCACTACATAATAAGAACGATAGCTACCATCGCAATCAGAGCAGCGTACTTCATCTTATGCAGATGAAACAGAGAGTAACCAAGCCCTGAACTCCTACCTTATTAACCTACAGTTGTATTTTCTTTCCTCTTGTTCTTTTATTACATTTTTTAAAATTAATTCTATTACATTGAAACCAAGTATTCACTTGTAAACTACCTATTGTCTAGTGAGTTTTACAACTGTATGTAGCATATTTTCAATCAATTGAAGGCTCCATTATGAAACAGAAAAGATATTAGCGAAAAGATGTTTTCTATAAATGGGATTTTTATTGTGCTAAATAGCTGCATTTTGCAGTTACAAGTTTTGTAAGATAGTATTGCTCTCTTGCCCTGTGATTGTACTCTAAAATGAATTTGAAAAAAAAATGTAATGTTTCTAAAGGACATGATGCACTATGCTTAGTAAATAGGATTCTCACTCAAAACCATATCTTCATTTTGCAGTGTGAAATGGGTTGGCCTTTTTGTCATTTTATTGGCTGGTCTTGCCACTATCAAAGAACTATGGGATCTACTGGGTGACCTCAATCTTTCAATGGTAAGTTTCAAGCAATCACTTGTATTACTAGGCAGCAAATTGCATGTTTGTCTTGTGTTATTGCAAGTAAAGTTGGCATGCATATTCCAAGAGACCATTCACAAAGGACGTCCTGCTAAAAGAAGAAATTTCAAGCCCCTTCCCTCCCTTTGGCTATTATTGCCCATATTCAGATTCCCTCCTCCTCCCTTGGACACCCACTTATTTCATACCAAAATCTATTTAAGCGTCTTTATCATCACAAATCTTGCTGAGGCAACCAGAACAGATAGCACTCCATCACCTTTTTAGCAACATTCCCAACTGCGTCCATTGAAGTTTAGTGCAAAAATCTTCATCATTACAAACTTTCTGAAAAAGTTTATTCGAATTGCTGTTTCGACAAGATGTGAAATTGTCTTAAGATTTTTGCACAAAATGTGCATGAGCAATCCACATTAAGGGAGTAAAGGAAACATTTCATTCACTCTTTTCACTTTATTTAATATTTATGCACTTCTAGCCTCGCAGCGTGATAAAATAAATAGCTACAGAGTGGAAAGAAAGTTAGTAGAATTAAATAATTGCGATTCACTGTTATTTGCTGCTCTACGAAAGGGCCATGTTGGGGCTCTGTAGGTTTAAGATATGTATATGTTACAAGACTCGCTGAGCTGAAGTTTACATCTGCTAATTTTGAGTAGCTTTATGGAGCTATACCTCGTTTACACAATATTAGATTCAAATGATAGCTTTTTCATTACACTAACTCTTTATTCTGTATATCTTGCTCTGCCACCAGTTGAGTGTCTTTTCGGATATTGTGTAGAAGGGATCCTAGATTGAGCTGGCAGCTGCAAATGCAGATCAGCAGGTCAAATCCTATCTCTATGTGTAACATGCAGGCCATAGCCAAATACAGGAAGTTATTCATAAATTTTTCCAGCCGAGGCTGTGGAGGAGGCCTGTCACTATCCACTGTAGTTTAGTTGCTCAATCCTATGCGGTTTGTATGTAAAAACTTTGGATCAAGACAGGTAATCAGACGTAAAGAAAGTGAGGCAACCATAGCAAAACTGTTGTCGTATAGCTCAGATGCAAGATTTATCTGCATGCATACATCTTATCATACCTTCCAATTGATAAGATGTATGCATGTAGATAAATCATGCATCTGAGCCATATGTTAACAGTTTTCATTGCATTGAATTCAGTGCAATTTAGATATGGAACCTAAGCATGTTGCAAACTGCATCCGGTTGCAAACTCTGCTGTAATACGAGGTGGGAGATCAACGCACAGGATTTTCAGTGCCATAAAATATCAAGTGAGATGTGCCTTACAGGATTGTTGCACAACACTAAGAGCCCAGCCAGTTACGAAGGCCCATGTTGTTTGTTTATCATTTCATACATTTTTAGATTCATTGATGGCCTCTAGCCTCACTTTCTTATAAATCACATGGCCTTCTCTTATAAATGCAAGCAGCTGCCAATGTGACCTTCATTTTACATGACCTGCTGATCTGCATCTTACAGTTGTTTAGATTCTAAAATGCAGGTCAGCAGAATCTCTAGACATTTTTTTGTCCCTTTGTCATATAAATTTCTAATATAATCTACATGTTATGTTGTTTAATTGTGAGTAGCATGTTGCAATGAGGAGGAAGAAAACATGAATAATTGAAATTACGTCAAGCATGTTTCAGTTAGGATGAAATTGTAAAGTCTACTGTCACTCGTTTTTCTTATATCTCTAGTTGTACTTAAATTGGAGATAATTGGATTGAGATTGCTAGCAGCATACCTGTAAACTGTTGTTTCTATTTGGTGGAGCATAGATATTTGATAACGGTTAACAACCATATACTCATTAGCACTTTACTTATATACCATACTGATACTACATATTTTCCCAATTTCCAGTTTGTCATCAGTTTACACTTCATGGCCAGAGTCATTGGTTTGATACTTCTGCCAATATTTACATATATGTTCTTCTTTGGTGTTCATTTCATGGCCTTACCTCTAAGGTAATGATTTGCTTATGTTTTTGTTTCAAAATCTCTACTTTGTGATACAGATTTCCCTACTTTATATCAACATTTTTATCGTGTATCATCATATTTCCTTATGAACTCTGTACCTTGCTAAATGTATATATAAATATAAATATAAATATATATATATATATATATATATATTTACATATTTATATATATATGTATATTTGTACGTATGTATGTATGTATGTGTATATATATATATATTTATTTATTTATCTATTTATCTGTTTTTAGTGGAAATGGTGATGGGTTTTTTAGCTCAAGGTTTCAATCAACCTTGCATGGCAACAATTTATATCAAGCAGTATTGCCCAAAGGTATGCTACCTTCAATGTACTTCAATGTAGATTTGAAGAAGAGACAGATTTAATGCTGGATATTTTGCTGCAAAGGATGTCCTCGGAGTCAAAGTTGAATTAACTTTTGATGGAGTTTGTGTTCATTTCATTGCTCTTTAGATCATAACAACAGACTAACAACAATGGAAATACCGATTTAATATAAACATAACTTTGGGCACGAGCACCTCTCTTTCTTAAGAGGATTGGTCTTTTTTAGAAGAAGGACCATGATGAAATAATTTGTAATTCTTTTCATTTCTTTAATGCAACATAACCAGAATGCAATTTAGACATTTCCATGCTGACTAGAATGCAAGATATACAGTTTTAATTTAGACATGCCCATACTATATACTTAGACATGTCTTCCATTCTGGTTAGTATGGATATGTCTAATTTGCATTCAGGTTATGTCGCATTAGAGAATTGAAAAGAATTATAATGTTTTTGTCGTGGTCCTTCTTCTAAGGCTCATAATGCAACTGTAGTTGCCAAGAAATGATTTATCTTTTTGTGGTGAAAAGGCCCTAGAGTTAGGCCATACGTCCTTTTCATCCACTGGGATTGTTTGGTGAGTTACTCATTTTTTCCTCATTTTAGAGCTAGCATATGGCTCTGTTATCACATTGAAGAACACTAAACCTGGAGGTGTTTTGTTGCATTCCCATCAGCATCTTTATCCTAAAGAGCATCCACCTGAACAGCAACAGGTTTGTTTTAAGTATGTGATATAGATTGCTACGTATATTTTTAGTTAAATATGTTACTCAATTTGCATATGCACCATGTTGCCCAAGTAGTTGCATCATAATCCACTTTGATATTAATCTTAGCATCACACTTTTGAAGTTCTTTTTTGTTATTGTTGGCTTTTTTGAATTTCAAAGCTTAAAATTCCAACAGGTTTTATATGAGGTTTTTTGGTTTTTTATATAATAATTCAGATTACTGGATATTCACATAAAGATCCAAATAATGACTGGCTTGTGAAGAAGCCATCAAATCATAAATTGGGTAAGTAAAACTCCTTTCCTTTCCATACTAAAGTGCATTTACCCTCTTTTTATGTGTAGAGTGATGCTTGTTTATGCAATTATAATTTTTCCTGTTGAACTGTGTTGTCTTTGTAGATCCTAATGCTCCATTGGAATATGTTCGAGATGGTGATATCATACGATTGGAGCATGTGATGTATGCAATTATACTTGTATTCCATTTAGTTTTTTCCTGTTAATTGTTATTTGCCTACTTTTGCTTTTGCATGCTTGTTGTGTTACTTTGTTGGTAATTGCTGTTTACTGCTAGTCATTTCCTGTTTAGTACTCTTTTTATTTCTTTGTTTATTGCTCTGTTTACTGCTCGCAGTTGCTCGTTGTAGTTGTTCTGTTTTAGTTCGCAGCTACTTTTTTATCTTTGGATACTCTGTTGCAGCTGCAATTTCAAAAATACCTGCTACTCCATGCTTGTTGTTGTTTGAGTTTGTTTTTTGTCATATTTCCAGTGAAAGATAAATGCCCTTCTTTGCACATTGTGGTGTTTTAGGTATATTCAAAAGTATCTCAAAATAAGAGATCTCAAGCTCAATTTACCTAGAGACTGTTGGAAGCAGGCATCTGCAGACCCTAGGTGGGGATGGGCCGAATAAGGGATTCAGCATTGGCATACAATGAGCTTTGTCCTAGTTGGCTTATCAAAAACCAGAGTTTGCGTTCTTTTGCGTGCTATCATTTCTAATCTATAGGTATAATTCAATCTATCATTTCTAATCTATAAGTATAATTCAATCTATCATTTCTAAGTTGGGTTAGGATTTTAAATGACTGTAAGTGATGATGGGTGTTGTAATTTTATATTCGGACAGGACGACGCGTAATCTCCACAGTCATAATGAAAAAGCACCACTTACAAAGAATTTGATGCAAGTTACAGGCTACGGAGATGTAGGTTTTTGTGCCTTATCTGTGTTTATCACTCAATTGATCTATTTGTAGATTTCATTCCTTTTTCATGTTTGGTAACCTACCTAAAGATATTATTAGTCAAGGATGGTGCATCATTGGTGCAATGCCATGAATTGGCCAAAAGTTCTGATATTTTGGCCATATTACTGAAGTTTCGAACGATCATTATTTGGATATTTGCTTATTAAAAATGGCCCTCCGAGCAAGGAACTTCACAATACATATAATTACTAGCATCTTCATTGTCGAAGATATCAGATCCCGTGTGCCACTTCATTCCTAAAAACTGTACTTTCCACTGCACAGACAGGCAGATCTCTTCAAAAGATGGCTCTAGGTTTGTTCCTGTTAATAACTGTTTCTTTTTGATGTTGAAGATGTAGTTGTTAAGAAAATAGTGGCATCTGTGCATTATTTAATTTTTGCTTATGCCTAACACTTTTTCTTATGTGGATAGAAAGGTCATGGAGATTCAAATGATGATTGGAAAATTGTAGCGACTTCGGAAGTTGGAGAAGATTCAAAAATTAGTTCAGTTAGAACTACATTTAAATTGATTCATGCAAACACTGGCTGTGCTTTAGGAGAAACAACCCAAAGTTTGCCTAAGTGGTGGGAGTTTGTTTTATTTGCATCAGTTTGTCTTTTCGTTCTCATTATGCTCTTCAAACTATCATACAGCTATAAAACCAATTTAATTTCTTTGTAGAGTATGCAATTAACTATCATAATTTTGTGCTGATTATATATGTTGTAGTTGTTGTCTTATAGGGGCTGGGACCAAAGAGAAATGGCTTGTTATCCAGATAAAGATTCGCCAGGGACAACATGGAATGTTGAAGGGCATGTTAATGATAAAGGTTGAATTTTGTATTTGTATTGCATCTTTCTTCTTGTTTATATTGTTTGCTTATTTATTTTTGTATATATCTGTTTATTTTTGTAAATATATTAGGGTGCCAATAAGCAGTGTGGGATTTTTACATGTCCCTCCTTTTATTTTTTCCCTTTATAGGTGTAAATATAAATTGGTAAGTTTCAGGGGGAGATATTTAGTATTAGAGGTGGCACCCAAACTCGGAAAATTCATTAAGTACCCCATTAGCTTATTAAAGCTGTCAATATGTTTTTTGTACTTCCATATCTATAAAGTAGAGGAACTGAGTGAAGAAATCAGTGAAATGGTGCTCCAAGGATTTCTACAAACACAAACTTCAGCTCCTAGGTTATGTTGTATATTTCTCAAATTCTTGGGAAGCATCTGTACTTTTTGGGCATTGCTCGTGCCAAAGCTCTAGAAACAATTTAGGAAGAGGAAGATAGAGTCATTCTTCTGGCAGAGAAGGAAAGGCATGCGCGGTTTCATGGGTGCAGTTGAAAGAGAAATAGTCGCAAAAAGCAAAGAAGACAGCCGTGCACAGAAGGAAGGAGAATGAGGTGGGCCTGTTGGGAACTTTTTCTATTCAAACACTGCTTGTAGTTCTAGTTCTTGTGAAAGGCACTGGAAAGACTCAGGCTGGTGGAGTTTCCAATGCATTGCAAGATTGGGAGTTACCAAACAGCGCCATAGCAACGAGGTTTGACGCCACTAGAAAAAGTACTGGGATTACGAATGGAGCATGCACGTTATTGGAAGAAAAGCATCGCAGAAAGCGTCCTTATCTGGCTTTTCGCAACCATATTCATGAAGTCATTATTTAGAAAATATTTGAGGTGAGTATGCCGTAATTTCCCAGTGGGTTGATCTTTGAAGAAGATGGAGAGGCCTTTGACGCTCTTCATCAGTAATTAAACCCTTAAATAATATTCAAGGGATGATAGCAATGAACTTCAGTTGTCACTTCTTTTCTTGGGATGACCAGACTTCTGCAGATTTTTAATTCCGACCACCCGGAGCTTAACACCGTGCAGGACTGATAACCAAATTGCTTAAGAGCTTAAAAATTTTCGTATTCATAAGACAATTGAATCTCTCAAGTGATGAAGGTAATGGATTACTCCACTTGGAATACTTTTTGAATACATATTGTGTACATTTTGAGTGTACACTTGTGAGTTTCTAAAGCGACGCCTCTGATACATCCCTCATCACTGGCTGGCCTTCAACTTTTTGACGACGGAATCAAAATGAGGAGAAGGCAAGAATGATGGCAACTCTTTAGCACAATAGCAGATTAGAAATTAAAATCATAGTCAAAAGAAGCTTGTGAATATGTTAAAAAGGAGCTGGCTATTGAGTTAAACCTGGAACGTTTAACCATCAAGAACTTGATTTCAACCAGAATCAAGGGGGCACTCTTTGCTCAGCTGAAGATCTGTGTTTCTTTTCTTCATGATCCTCCAACTTAGTGA
>OLMO02000275.1:254325-267008 GCA_900291935.2 Cassiopea xamachana
GAAAGTCTGTAAAATTCTACCCAGTTATGTGATGAAAGCCTCAAGATCTCTGTCCTTCAAATTAGGTTGGTTTGATTCAGTACAATATTCTTGAAGATATTTTAGAAAGTTGAAGTCAATTGTGTCTCAACGTGCTGTTTTTATTCGCGGTTGCTGCTTGATAATGCCCCTTGTTTTGTGACAGTTAGGAGTTCGTTTTCTCGTTAAAAACCAATAATGTTTACACCCTGATAGCTTTCCGTAGCTAATTACTATCCGATTGCATACATGGATTATTTAGTTGCAAAAGTTTGGAAATTTTCACCTTATAAAGGCTGCTAGAAGAACAGGTTTCAGAGTTATTGGGTGAAGAATTACAATTCTTGTAGCTTTGTAGAAAATTCCTCTCTGTAATTGTCATTTGTGTCTTTAACTCCCATCCCAAGGCCTTTGAAGAAAATTCTTTGAAGATGAAGATAGAAGAAATATAGATTGAAAGACCTATATTTCAGCTCTTCAACTAGGTGTAACGTGCTATGTAGACGTATTTTTCCAATACCCAATTAATGGTCTAACCATTTCGTCCATCCAACCAATTTTGCTTCTAGTACTATGTTATACTATTCTTCTCACAAAGGTCTTCTCTTGAATCAAAGTCGTGAACCAGAAACGCGTCTCTAGAACACATCCCTACTTTTATGTAAACCGTTGTCAGTATTACAATTAAGTAAATTCTTCCCATAGGCACAAGCTATCCTACGAATTGCGGAGCAAGTCAAAAAAAGCCCAGGAATAAGCGATGAACAACGTGCAAAGATGATTCAAAAGGAAATTGAAAAGTTTGCGAAAGAAGCCAAACTGATAATAAGTCCGTAAATCAATGGCAGCTGCTGATTGAGGATATGGATAATAATCAATATTTTCTACTAATATTCACTTTATATCAATTGCATTTGCACTTGGGATGAGTTTCAATTTACCCTTAATGTATAATCTTGAGACATTTTATTGCCACTCTATCCAAATGTACGAAAGTTTAGTACATTATATTTTCACTATCTTTAACTTAAACGGTCTTCGAAAATGCAATCGCTACAAGTAACTTTGAGGCTGGAGGATCCACGTGACCATAAGCCTTTAAAGCATCTCTCTCTTGTTTTATCAAAAGTACTTCAAATTAGTGAACACTTTGGCAAACACCTCAGAGTGGAATAAATTCTTATTATTCTTTCTAGAAATTAACATTTTTGCATAGTGACTACTGTTGAAAAACATATCAAGTCCAAGCTCTTCCTTTAAAATGCCAACTGAGCTTCTCGATTTTCTCTTCTTTGATCGTCTTCTTCACTTTTTCTTTGAGTCTTCTTCATGCTAGTTCTTTTAGTCTTCATCACATTCTCTTTCACTTTCTCCACTTCACCATGATAACATGCGTTGCGCATCATGATCTGGCAAATAATTTCGTATAAGCTTAAGAGGAATTACTATGCAATTACGGAACAAAATGCTTGATGATCTTTTTCAAACGGAAACATAACGAGGCAGAAGCATGGCAGCAAGGAGTTCAAAAATCACACAAATGCCCCATTGACAAGATTTTATGACACAGTTTAACTGGTTGAAATCTTGTTTGAAAGCACAGGACATTTCTAAGAAAGATAATTTATATTTTAAAAGACTTACATCATCTATTGATACTTACAAAGTAGATGTGAAATCTTTGATTGTTGGCTTTTTGTAAGATCTCTTGTCAACAAACTTTTCTTTATACTTTCGATGTGGTCTGAAGGATAGCAAATGTAAAAGAACAGATTCCCAAAAAGAACAGAATTTAAATGAAAATCTTGGCTCATGATTCTAGACTAAAAATCTAGATGTTTTACAGAGGCTATTTCGCCTACGTGTTACAAGTAAATACATTTAGTTCTAAACATCCTCATTCGGTTCACTAGCACGACTTTTCGTCTGGGGATCGGCAACAGCTCTATATCTTATACTTGCAAATAACTTTTGCTGCTTTGATTACATAGCCTACACAAACAAAAATGAAACAGCTTCACTGCTTGAGATATGATTGCATAATACAGCGTTGCAGATAAGCAGGCTCATAAAGGAAAATTAAGGTGTAGTCACGCAAAAATACGGTTTGCTGGAGAATGATGGTTGCTAAATTGTTTGCTATAAATTTCACGTTG
The DNA here is from genome assembly GCA_900291935.2 of Cassiopea xamachana. Lineage (NCBI taxonomy): Eukaryota > Metazoa > Cnidaria > Scyphozoa > Rhizostomeae > Cassiopeidae > Cassiopea > Cassiopea xamachana. The sequence goes on from OLMO02000275.1 coordinate 256,500, forward strand.
TACTTCTAGAAATTTCGTGCACTGCACATCTCAATAAAAGGTGCACAGTTTGCTAAAAAGCACATGGGAACTTGATAATTTAGTGTAATAACGTAGTATAATTGATATAATTGAACAAGGAAGACAAGTTATGTCATATGCATGTGACTACACGGGTAAAAGTCTAAAACTTTCTGTTCGACATAGCTTTGCAACTTTCAGGAATGAAATCAACTTCTAGTGTATATGAGCAGATCTTTGAAGACATAAGTTCAAAACACCATGGCTTCCAATGTGGTTCAAAATACCATGGCTGCCAATGTGGTTCAAAATAACATGGCTGCCAATGTGGTTCAAAATACCATGGCTGCCAATGTGGTTAAAATACCATAAATGGGTATAAGTAAACAAAAGGAGGCGAGGCAGAAGAGTTAATGTATGATCAGTTTTTTGCAGATACTCTAAAAGCAACAGACATGGAAGTGACTTAAAAACTTATCTGCGATACACAAACAGCGTTGTTGGTCAAGTACAGGAAAATAGTCTTCTGGTTTATCATCTAAAATATCTCATGGTATTTATTCGAGGGTATAACAATAATTTCAAAACTGAATACATAACAGAACATTTACTTACAATACTCGCTTCCTTGGCTCTACTAAACATCGTTTTTCAAAGCTTTTTATCCTTTCTTTTAATAGATCACCTTCACGCTAAACATTTAGGAATAAGGCATTACTTAGCTATAAAAGACAAACTTCTCCATTTACGGCGGGGAAAAAACGCAAAAAGCTACGCAGTGAACACTCAAAAAACGAAGACAAAGATGAAAATGTGAAGCAATGACACCAAAAGCAGCCAACATATGAAATAAAATGTCAGTTTATCTCTAAAAATTAACAGTAGCAGCAACATTATCTTTTAAGAAACTATGGATTACTTTACTTCTTATACTGTGGTATTTTCGCTGTTGCGAAGGGATAGAATGTTTTACAAATATAGTTTATTTAAGTGTTGCAAAAAAGCGTCATAGCGATACAACTACGCTGATTTTTGACAACTGCATTATCAATTCGTCATTGGACTGTCTTGAAGAATGGGTTATTTGCCTACTTTTTCCATTAGATGACTTAGCGATCCATGACTTAGCCATATAATACTGGGTTCACACTGTAGATTAGTTTCCCAATACTAGTTTCTGTAGACAAGCGTCAACCCGACTTCTTCCTTTTTTTCGATGACTTTTGAATCTATAGACAAAAGTCTACAGTGTGAGCCTAGCATAATATGATTCAACAAGCTGAATAGAAAGATAATGCATACAACCTTCAAGCCTCTTAATGATCCTGACAGCTCATCACTAAGTTGAAAATCTAATTTTGGGCTTTCATATCTAACACACGTTAAGAAATTTTAAAACAAATAGATTTTGAAAAACAGCTTATGTGGTGTAAGGTGGGAGACCAAATGACGTATAACTCTCAACAACCCATGGTTTTCATCTATAAAGTCCAGCATACAATCTACAACAGTATGCTATATAAGGAACATGAGGCTGACATGCAAACATTAAGAAACAGACAGGCTGAGCTTCAAATGATACCTTGAAAAAACCGTTTTTGATCAAACCAGAAAGAAAATAGAAACAGCATCACCTACATGGCTCACAAAGCCTGAACATCCTATTTCCTGCATCACAGTTGCTGAATTGGGATTGCTATGGTGATTGGAAGTCTTAAGAATTTAAGAAATAGTCAAGAAACATTTAAGATCGGATTTGAAGAAATATTAGCAAACATCCAAGCTGAAGCAAAAAATATTGTTCTAATAAAACTATGCAATTCACAAATGAACCGAATATGCTTATGACACCCAAATGATGCATTTTAATCATAGGGCAAACATTTTTCAAGACAAATGAAAGAAAATAGCGTTGATGACAGTATCTACTACACAGCTATTCAAAAGGATACTTTAATTTCCCAAGCCTTCTAGGTTTGCTATTCATCTGCAGTTTCAGTTCCATTCTCTTCTGCCGTTTTCGCTCTAAAGCAGCTTCTTTCGCTTTTATTTCTCGCTTCAAAGATTTTAACCTATAAAAATTGAGAGCTATGACAGCGAACTGCCAATAGGTTAAAATATTTCGTAAATGTTGACAGTAGGTGGAGAGAACGATGCCCATTTTGAAATGAAATCTCTAGATTCTGAATTTCCACTGGAATACCATCGTCGCAAAACTCGTCACGTGGAGAAAACGCCTTTCGAACGTCTACTATGCTATTAGAAGAGGGTTGGATCCAGGATTGATCTACAAGGGTGTAGACTCAAATTTAAGAGTAAATTTCAACAGATAGTCCTACCATTATAGTAATATTGCAAATCCCTTAGGGGCCCGGGGCTATAGGGGTAGTCCCACATTCAACTCTAAAACGCCTTCCATCCCACTTACATTTTTTAAATATATATCTTTTTGTTCTTCCTAGATCTCTTTATTAACTTTTATACATCCCTATTGCTTATACAACTCTATCCTCTTTGCTTCTGTCACTTATGATCCATCTCAGAATAAGTTCAAAACGTCTGATAATTTCGACCAACTTTGACCTGTAAAATTATTACGTGCTTGGATTTGACAATAACCATAGTTTTGATGGATTATCACCTCTGTAAATGGCTCCCTTTCTCATCGTAATGGCTCATTACCAAGCTGCACTTTGCTACAAATTGCATATCTGTAAATACTTATGACAATTCCCAAAAGGGGGAAATCCCTGAGCGCCCCTGTTATAAAACGAAACTTAAATTCGCTAATTGAAAGTGTATCTGTATATAGCAAGGTCATTGGGATAATGTATCTCAAGTAGCAACTTTAATCTTGGAAGGTGATATTGCATGAACAACACGCTTCACACAGAAGAGCACCATTTATCCATTTACAAGAAAATATAGTCGGCCCCCAAATGACTTTCTTACGGGCATCAAGAAATTAAAAACACTTCAGAACAAGTTGGACTGGGCATCCTCTCAGTGCCTTTGAACTCACCAAATAAGTAACTTGACTTTGTGAATTCTTAAGGGTATGACTTTCTAAAGCCCCCATATTCCGGCCCTATGTAAGGAATATCACAGGAATATGGCAATGCAGCAAATAATGAGCATACCTGTAAATATCATTCAGTCTCATGTTTTCCATCTTACTTTCTCTTTTTGACATTTCCTGTTGAACAGTAAAATTGCAAAAGAGTAACCACACATAGAAGCATGCAGCAAAGCCCAATTACCTTGCATCATGCTTTAAAACTGTATAATAAAATAAAGAATAACAATACAAAACATAGCAATATAAAGAATAAAAAAACAACATAAAGGTAATTGTAACAAAACAAGAAAGTCAACATGCATAAAAACCTCTTTTTTCTGAAGTCTTTCCTTTCGTCGCAATTGTCTTCCTTTACGATCCCTAGCATTTACTGTTTTTGATAAAACATCTTCAAGTACATCACTATCTTGAAATTCATTTACAGACTTTTCATCTTTATCTTGAACTAAACCTTCACTCATTTCTTCCAGCCATCCAGGCTATGATTGAACATTAATTTAAATAGGTTATAAAACACTAATGGAAGAAAGGAGGGTAATAGATAGGAGGAACTTTACTTCAATATTTGCTCAAATACCACCAACCCCAATTATTTATGCATATATATCACACATCCTCTATATAACACTGTGGCATTCTTTAAACAACCAAGCATTATGATGTAGTTCTCATTAGGGGGTGGTATTCATTGCAAACTGAAAATGAAACTTAGCATAATGTTTTCTTTTCCCAAATGAGTGTAACAAAGACTGTGTGAAAGATTTTATTATGTTCAAAAATATGTGTTAGTTGTATAAAAAATATCACAGAATGTTAATAACACTGTCTCTACTATAGTTTTCATTTGTGATATGACAGTATTCATCCCTGTGACAGACATCAAACTCAGAAAAATAAAAAGCATTTTTAGATAGTTGATCACCATCCAGTACCTCCAGCATCAAGTTCAATAAAGCAGGACATGCCAAAAAAGATGAATCATTTCTGAAACAATGATTTTTCCCCAGGGATGTGTTTTCTGGGGGCATGATGCAACCCAGTATTTAATAAATTAAAGGAAAGCTGGTCAAAAAGTCAGCTATGCTGCAACAGCGTTTTCCATGCCCTTTTATTTTTTTTAGTAAAAGTAGTAAAAGTAGTTGGTAAAATGGTCAAAACATCTCCCCCCTAATGGAAAGTATCTTGGTACATCCCTGGTTTCCCATTGTCTGTTCCATCCGTAGCTATGTTTATAACACATGCCTTGAAAGGTTTCACAATTAATCTTGCTGCTCAACCTGTTCCAAGCTTCTGTATGATTCAGTGTATAAGCTTTCACAGAGATGGCAGTTTCTGACTTCATCTTTACCAAAGGAATAGTTTGAAAATAGACAAGCAACACTGCTGTAAATAATTCTATTTCATGTCTGTCCACTCATGAAAAGTGGCGTATAATAGGGAGCAGTGTTCTTTACAAATCTTTGGCCAGAAGTGAAACACCTTTTAGAGGGTGGCATGTATCAGAGAGTGGTACTCATTAGAGGTAACATAGTATATATATTTATTTCTCTCTCCATGTAGCCAACAATAAACTTTCACAATGTTAATATGTGTGTAACAGACATATCAAAAATATTGAGAGAAAGTAGGGAACAAGAGAATTATCATACCTGTTTCTTAATTTCCTCTTCTGAAAGGAACTTCAACTTCCTATCTAACTTTTCTTGCTTTTTTTGTGACACAGCCTCTTCTCTCAAAACACAATTTAACAAATTCTAAGATAGTTGAGAAATAAATTACAAATATACAAGTTCTAACATAAAAAAGAAACAGCTGCACAGAAAAAGTTGATTCTCAATCAGACTGTGCTCTAGAGATAATTGTGTACAAGCATTGATCACAAGTGCACTCATACATTTACAAGCGATAGCTTTGAATTATTTAGAGCTGAAATCTCAGGGTTTGAGATACCATACATAAAGAAAAATTGATATGTTTTCAAATTCCATGCTAGAAGCATCACAATACACAAAGCATGAGAGTACTGAAAACAGTAGCTTCACACAGAGCCAACCAATGACAATGTGCATGGAGTTGCGATTTAAGAAGTACAACTGCATGGTTGACAGCGGTGTTGGTGTAAGCAATCTTTCCTTTGTGCTATTGCTTTTGTAGGTGTATGGACACATCCACATGGAATTGCATGTCTCTGGGTATGGACTGCCTAATATATATTACATATGTACAAAATATAAATGCACCACAAGGTACAGAAAACATGCACACAAAGTGTTGCATTTATAGGTGAGCATAAGACAAGCTATACTCTAAGAGGTTATATATCCATAATTTGATGACAATGTAACAAGAGACGCTTAAATATTATCAATAAATCTCTATTGAATGTTATCCATTATTACATTATGGTAAAGAAGAAATTTGAACCAACTGGCAAATATGAATGTTGAAAACAAATCTCTTTAATCTAATGGATCAAACTTTTGACCATAGATCTGTGAAATCCTACCTGGTGATCATCATAACATGGATTATACGATGCACCAGGGTGACAAACTTCCACTGCATTTGTAGGACATGCTCTCAACCCTATGGAGTTTGGTTTCTGAAATTGATGAAAACACAAATGATATTTTGTTGCATAAACCATAAAATATTATAATAACACAAACATACTCATTCAATGTGTCTAAAGAATAACACTTCAATGAAAAAAAGCTGCTGTCCATCAAAGTAAAAAATAATCACAATGACACCTTTGGTTTAGTATGAAGAGTAGGCATAATCCAGCTTTCACCTGAAACTGAAAATGACAGATTTACATTCATTACATCAATGGAAATCTAGTTAAGAAGTGCTTGCTTGTCTATAATCTGGCATTTACAAATATACAAATTTCATGTAACAAATCATCATTATGCACATATGTGTATCATATGAATAAGAAGGGAAATATAGACATAATTTAATGCATAGCTACATAACAATCTAATTGGAAACACTTTAAATACATTTATCATTGTCTTCTTTACAACTCCATAAATCCTTTGTTGGTCTATGCAATAGATGCTGTTTTTGTTTTCTATCTTTAGCTCTCTGTTCTCGTTTTCTCCTTTTTTCTTTTTTAGTAAGAACATTTTCTTCTTCTTCTGACTCTGAATCTTCTTTTGAAACTGGCAATTTTCCTTCTTTAGTAAGTTGGCCTAAGATAATCAAGGTAGGTATAAAAATCACAACCTCTTCAAAAGCAGTTTGCTCCTGAAGAAATATAAAATACATATTGATGTGAGCATTTGATATCAAAATGAAAAATTAAATACTGTAAAAGCCCACATAGAAGCTAAGCCTGTTTGTCTAATTTTAGTGTCAAAAATTAGGGGTGTAGATTACATGCTGAGCACATAATACTTATAAATGATTTATAAATGATTATTACCCAATATACCCATATGGGGAGGGGGTTATATATGGATTTTTATGGTAATATTGAAATGCAGCATAGTATAAACCAAATGCAATCAACCAACCTTCTGAATCAGCTTTTTCAATGAAGAATAATTCTGCATTTGACTTATTTGAAATAACCCCTCTATAAATAGAAATTCAAGTAAAATAGTGACCAAGATAAAAATGAGGTTTTGCTACATCAGCAAAATAGAACAACACAGCTTGTAAAGCTATGAAGTATTGGTGTGAGGAAGCAACAGACAATAGTGAGCTCAATTGCCCCATGGGTCTATCATGTTCAGCAAATGCTAAGAACAAAGGCAGACACACTCCTATCTAAAGGAATTTGTTAGCTCTGCTTCCAGTTACATTCAATGGGAACACACTTTTGTGATAAATACTTTAAAAGTGAAATGAGTGGTTGTCATACAACATGCTGATGATATGATAATTTATGTATGTAACTCTAAGAAGCACAAGAAATTTAAATCTACTGAAAGTGAGAACCAAATATCATGGTGCAAATATAGTAAGGTTCATGGGTCAAAGAGCATGAACAAAATTACATACAGAAATTAAAACTTCCAGCTTTGGTAGTATTTAAAAAACATCTGAAGTCACAGAAATGTGGTCATTGCAACTGTTGGATCTGTAAGATTTTTATTTATTGATTAGGGCATTTATAATTTTTCGTACCATCTTTTCCTTTCATTTTTTAAATCTTGTAAATAGTTGGCCTAAATTTGCTTTACCTTAGCTACTGTAAATAGCCAACTGTAAATTAAAGAATTTACTATCATTTTTATTCACAAGACACGAAATGGTCACGGTTTACAGCCAATATGCAAATCAGATTTCCCTTCCATTTCCCTGACTCAAAGTCAAACACACTGGTGGTCATCTTTTTCCCCTGACCCCATTTCACATATTTACAAATATAGCTAAAGAAAAAAGTAGAATATTTATAAGAAAAGATGGAACCATAAAGTTAGCAAGTGATAAAATTCATATTTATTTACTGTCAAAAATGGAATAATCATTTTGCGCAAAATCATGCATGGTCTGAAAAGACGCACCCTGTCCTTTCTTGTCTTCTTAAGTCTTCGAGATAATCTTCAACATCTTCAATATCTGTTTTATTTCTCCAGTTCTTCTTTGCCTTTTTGCTGCCTTTTTTTCTCCGAATATCTGACTTTTCGATATTCTCATTTGTTGAGAGAGTTGTATCTGCCATTCTGGCCTGCCGTAAACATGACACATACGAAGGAGCCATGCGGCCCCAAAAGAAGACTGGCAAGAGGCTCCTCGTAAATACGTCATCAAGGAATGGAGCGAGGTTGCCAGATGACATTCCGCATTCCCGCAAAAATCCAGCTTTAAAAACAGCACAAAAGCATGCCCAAATCTACATAAAGCAGCCCAAAACCCCCGCGCGCATTGCAACTTATGCGTGTGCTTTCAATCAACATAGATATAGGATTTAGGGTCACATTTATTCCTACAACATACATACAACATGAAATTTCAACAATATCAGTATCCTATTTTCACAACAAAAGTAATAGAAATCTGACTTGTTATGAATCCTCTCTTATTTTACTTCGAGTTCCTCATGTGTCATAGGATTCGATGATTCCGTTTCTTGCAAGTTAGTCTCTTATAAAAATTGCATACGTGTTTCTTATAAATTAGTTTCTTATAAAACATAACGTACGAGTTTCTTATAAATTAGTTGCTTACAAAGCATTGTACACGTCCTACTCACAAAGCATTGTACACTTCCTTCTCACAAAGCATTGTAAACGTCATTCTCACAAAGCATTGTACACGTCCTTCTCATAAAGCATTGTACACGTCCTTCTCACAAAGCATTATACACGTCCTTCTCACAAATGTATGTTATCAATTTTTGATTCAAAATTTTGCAGAAAGGTCAGAATCCTAAAACCAGCCCAAAAACTGCACACCTGCCCATCGGAAAAAGCCCGCAAAGCGACGAAAAATTGGGCCTGAAAACTGCCCGTTTCGCAACCCTGAGCGAGGGTGCCCTTGGGAATGCTCTTGTTCGATTGTACTCTTTTACAAGATACCTGAAAGAGTTACAACAAATAAAGGAAGAGAAGAGAAATGATAATAACACAAAATTAGTTTCTATCTGATTTTTACATGTACAGTTCATGACAAAAATTCAAGAATTGTGCCTGAGAGCCAAGATTGCAAGAAAAAAACCACCAACTTCTTGGAAGGGGGATGCTTGCAATCTTGACTTATGCGCGATGCGAAGCAAGCCTAGCTATTGGGAAACTGCAACCACAAGGTTTACATTTACACGGAAGAGAAGGGGGAAGAAAATTGGCTTCGGGAGGTTGCTCCCATGCAAAATTTTAAAGGCTACCCCTCTATAACGTCGGAAAATGCTCTATTGCCAAATAGGAGTAAAATTGCTTTTATCACTGATCCTTGTACGGGGAAAAAGATAATTATCTGAAAAACTGAACACAATGGATTCTATCAAAATGCTTACAACAAATAGCAGCTCTATCCTTTTGAAGAAAAGGGCAGTGGCCTAAACTTCCAGGGTCCTTTCCATACTGTTAGTATGCTCATCTCACCTTGACATTAGATTTCAGATGCTCACATTCCTAGTACACACCCACACGTGCGCAATCGCAATCTAGATGGAAAGTTATTGCTGTCAGTCAGCTACAACCAAAGAAGTGAATCAATCTGTTTTATGGTATAGGAATAAGAGAAGACGTTACTCTCCGGGGCAAAGCTAAAGAAAATGTTTGGTGGGGTGCACAACTCCAGTTTGCCGACAAATAGGCTCCGTTCGAGCCCAATTTTCCAGCAAAGAACTTTCCTCAAGTTTTGATCAGCAATACGAAGGGTACCACTAGGAATTTTCCGACGGAGGTGATTCATCCGAAAGGGGGGGGCTAAAATATAGTTGTTGGAGCACTATAAATGCCGAAACTCACCAAAGAATAGCTTTTTCCCTTCCAACGGGGAGTAGCATGTTCTGACGGAGGGATACAGCCCCTACCCCTCCCCTAGCACTGCATTTGGGTACAGTACCCCCGTACCCCTACAGTTACGTCCCTGGCTACTCTACCTAGGAATATACTCAGTTGCCATACTTCAGTTCAGTAAGTTGCTCTGCAAGAATACACTGTACTGCAGATTTTGCCCTGTGAAATGGCAATTTTTCAAGGTTTGGGGTGTACCACCCCCATATTCCATTTAAGGTTATCTAGTGGTGAAAGGGAGATTGGGGCTGTTAGTAGGGATAGTACCTCTGTACCTTGGGCAGCCGCACCTTTGACTCTGGTTAATGGTGGCTCAAAGCAGTGGTCCCCACTGCAGTCCTAGCTCGTATATGGCTCCAAGTAGTCACCTGTGCACGGTGGCGGCCATCTCCTGGCAAACGTCCTCGGCTGGACGGCCAAACTATACGGGCGCGTCACACCCTCCAGCATGTGTGGCGAGATAATAGCCTCCCAAAAATCGCTGTCGAAATGGCGTGAGGGAGGTGAGGTAGCCCCGGGAATTGCCTGCCCCTAGTGCATGAAGACTTCTCTGGCGGATGAAGCGGAAGATCCAGCCTCTAATGGACAACGGTTCAGAAGGCAGTTAAGCAAAAGCAGGACGTACTGCATAGAGCGTATTTCAGGCATTTAAAGAAAGTACGGTCATACATCAATCTATGTTTTGTGGGAAACGTCAAGGCGCTATCTAACAGACCTGATTTGCGGCTACCCAGCATGGAAGAGGTTGAAATCTCACCATGTATTTTTTCATCGTTTACTATGATTCGTCGTTCAAAAACTAATGTATGTCATGCGAGTGATGTTGAGCCCCCTGCAACAAGACACTTCGCTGTAAATAAGCACAGGGATAAGGCTCAGACTAGTGTCGTAGATGTGGACATTGATGACGTGAAGTACCCAAAGCCCTCGGGACGGTTCTTTGCTGACACCTCCACA
>OLMO02000275.1:269713-288994 GCA_900291935.2 Cassiopea xamachana
GAATTATCAACGAGTAGTGCGGGTTACTCAGCTTTGGAATTGGCAAGGCGTCATTCTCTCTTCAAGACTACTGCAAAGTTATATCAGTTTTTTTTCTTATCTGCAGCACCGTCTGTGTGCAAAAACGAAAGAAGATTCAGCGCACTGAGATTAGTAAAAAGCTACCTTCCTAGCACAATGTCAGCGGATCGATTGGACGTCTGCATGGAACTAGCTAGTGAAAAGGACCTCGTAGATAGCATTGATTTGACACAGGTTGCAAAAAAGTGGTCATTACTCAAAAATCCCCGCGAAAAAATTGAATAACTTTTAAGAGAACGACATTATTAATATTTAGGTGTCTATTACAGTTAATTCATTGATATAATTCACAAAATATAATGATAAAGTTAGAGTAAGCATTAAAAAGTTCCATTGACGCCCATTGATGCCTTTAGAAGTTAGGATTTTTAGGTAAAATTTTGGTTTGATCAGGTAAATTTACAACCCACACCCCCCCAAAGATGATTGCTTCACGACGCCCCTGACTGGGTGGTCCATGCCAAGCTATGGCAATGAATGGACTTGATTTAGGGGGCTCTACTTCAATGCATACTAATTCAAGCGATTAATNTTTAGAAGATCTTCTCTGAGCTTAAACTTAATTGTATTCCTGATAAGTAGGGCAACACCACATCCTTGTCTGCTCCTGTTATACCAACACAGAGAATAATAATCTTATGCGATAAGCTTATCATCAATTTTGCTATCTATCTTGGTTTCATTTATCGCCAAAAAATAAAACTTTTCTTTCTTTGTAAGTTACCATATTTTATCAATTTTCATGATAAGGCTATTTGTATTTAACGATGCACTGGTCAGACCTTTTCTCCGCCTCGAAGGGCAAATATTACAATCGGGAACTGAATTTCATCAGCATTACTACGATTGTTAAGAGGATAAGTATTTGGAAAAGAACTACTACTACTTACGATAGCAGAGTTCATAGCCTCCCTACTATTACATGAGTTAGACACTACCAATCATAAATGGGCCGAGCCCAAGATGCAACTCGCGTGCTTGCACAAAATGTGTGCAACAAGCATGACTGACTGCTGGCAGGAAATTTTTGGTAGAGGGAAAATCCCTAAATTTGAGATTCTTCTGTGTTCTGTTTTTAAGGCAATGTTGAACGATGATTATGATAGCTCCATTGTCAGCTGCAAATGCATTCATTCTTCTGATTTCTCAAAACACTCGCAGTAATCAGAAAAAAACTGCCTGCTTTCCAAAGTTTTCTCACGAATTGTTATTTTCTCGCCAGTTTACATACTGTACACCTGTGCGATAGTTAATCAAAACGGGGCTCGGCCCTAGTTTCTGTCCACATTATAAAATCGGGGCTCTGCCTAGGCTTGACCAAGCTAGCCTAGGCCGAGCCCAGGTTTTTCGCGTCCAAACTAGCATGTGCCAGGCCCAGGTTGTCAAAAACTTGGGCCGAGCCTGGGCTAGTGTGTGTAGTGTGGACACGGCTTAAGATGCCAAATGATTGAAATTCAAATGCTCACTTCAACCACGATTAATGAGATTTGCTCATTGCACATCCAGAAACTTTTCACTGCAAATCCGAGACTCAGGCAAGTGCCCTACTTCCCATTGGGTTCGCCATCTACTCAGAGCCAGAGTGTGAGCAGAGAGGGCAACGTGCTGTTTCCTAAATGTTTCTTAATTCTTGGCTAATTTCAGCCCCATGCTTCTTGTAGACATGTTTCTTATATAAACAGAATGTGTATTCCAAAGAGTGCAAAGGAAAAAAGTGAGATCAAACTAAATGAAGCAGCCAATGCAATAAAAGCAATTGTAGATGAAACTCAAAATATGGCAAAGAAAGATAGATAAAATACAAATGAGGTAAAAAAATGAAAAAAACAACAATTCATGAAAGCAATGAATGAAAAGATAAATGCGAGAGCTATGGTAAGGAACTGTAACTGAAGAGTGGAAATAGAGACAAGCTACCCGACCAGAAGGACTACTCGCGAATTAACAAATGGCGAAACTCCGGTGTTTTGCAATAGAATTTGTGAAAACGAAGGCGAACATACAAAAAANATGCCGCGTGCTTGTGTCTTAACATGAAAAGAGAAGCAACAATACCATCTCAGGCCTTTTAAGTTATTGCAGCAAAATTCTTCGAATGATGAAAGGTGGCAACATGAACAACTATCTTTGAATGGAGAATGCAGAGCAAGCATGGCCTTCTCTCTGGGAAAGGAAAGTGAGATCAGATCTTTAATCTGGAAGTGGTAATCGGAAAGACTGGGGATGAGGAAAAATCTGTATCTGTACTTTCTAGAGTATCAAAAAATTTTGAGACAGCTCGCAGAATTCATTGGAATAGCAGTCCATTCCACGGAAGAAGTTGGTGCAAGAACGTCAATTCACATGTACAGCTTTTTCTGCACGAGCGATAGCTCTTAATTTTTGAAGTTGCACGTACGATCCAAGGTGCGTGTATCTGAATTACGAACATGACGAAAAAAAGAGTATCCTTCAGCTGCAATGGGTCTCATCTCTCATTTAGTACAGCACAGGATAAAACAAAAAAGCAATTGGTGACAATTAAATTGTTGCAGATGTGACAACGAAGTTCTTGTTGGGTAAGTGCGTTTGCGTATTGAACAGTAATGTTAGCTCGGGCAATCTTTCGCTCGTGCTGGGAGTTTTGCACGTGTGGGCACACATACGAGCGATCCCACGTGTATCAGGGCATGGGCTGGAACAAATTATTGGGAACTTTGTCATTTTTAATGTAAGCTAATGAATTCAAACAAATAATGAGAGAAGTGATCCTAAGGAAAGCATAATCAAATGAACATTCCTTACAAGTCATGAAGGCAAAATAAAAAAATTGTTGATAAAAGTTATTTTCTAAATAGCACGTTTCAACTTTAGCATCGTCGGTATGAAGGCAATACTCCTGATTTGTCTTCCCAATCCTAGTTGCAATATCGTTTACTTTCCAAGAGCAAAGCTCATTGATGTCAAGAACATTCTTCGGGGTCACTGATTAGGGAAGGGAACCTAAAACGAATAAGTAAAGGATGATTATTTCTTCAAACGGATCGAGAAAAGGAAAAGCGTCGCTTGAGCTGCACACAATAAGTAGAAAAAGGGCTAACAAATTGAAATAGTATTCCAATTTTATTTTGATATAGCATTAAAATAACAACTTAATATCATGCAAAAACTATCCCGTTTGTTGATCAGTTAAGCCATTAGTGAGCATTTGTAGTCCATAATTGAACAAGGCATCAAACAACAAAAGTATAAAGCAAAAACAAATGTAAAAGAAGTAAACACAGATCAAAAAGGAACTGAATGTGCATACTGATGACATCTTTAAGAAACAAATAAAAACAGCGCCAAACTACATCCAATTGGCCACTGTCGATGTAAATTGACGCAGCCACTGATTCAAATACATCTGCAAGGTCTTTGGGAATTGAAGACTTTGACATTGGTGCTTCATGAAAAGCTGATAGATTAGACATTTTCCACTAAAAAGAACGGAAATTAGAAGAAATGTAATCAATATGAATCAATATGAATCAAAATAAGCGAATCATGCAATCAATATGTATCAACGTAAACCAATCATGCGATCAATATGAATCAGCATAAACCAGCCATTCAACCAATATGAATCAATATGAATCAAATAAGCAACTCATTCAATCAATATTAATCAATATGAATGAACATGAACCAAACTTGTAATCAATATGAATATATCAGCTGGCAAATACTTGTATCAGAAGGCATGAATAAAAGAGCTTTCAATGACATGAGAAGATTCTATCCCAGTAATTCCCAAAATAGGGCCTGCATTTATATTCATCCCTGCGTGAGACCCTGATACGAAAAACTTGTGCTGTATTGCTGCTATGTAGAAAAGTTTAGGAACTACTGTTCTATACAGTAATGGAGATTTGGAGAGGGGCAAAAGAGAATTGTAGCAAAGCTGCATAAATGATGACTCACAGGTATATTTGGGTGGCTAATAGACGCCCCTCCGCTAATTACTTCGCCACCTATTAATTTTTGTAAGCAAGATCTCATCGAAGGCAATTTTCAGAGGAGATACTTCGAACTGTAAGTAAAATATATCACAAGAAAAGAATGCTGATGGCATATGTTGTATGGTTCAGTGTTGTTTCATTCTGTGGACTAGGCTATGTTACTTTGATATAAATTTGTGACAAGAAACCATTGCCAACTCTATAACATTTTTGCTCATTTTCCAACCCCCCCGATAATTAGGTTTTGGGGATTTTTACAACCCCCCGCTCATCTATTAGGCACCAAAGAGCAGTAGTAATTGACAGTGTTCATGAAGTTTTCATCCCTCTACCTGTCGCCTTCCCTCTAGCTTTTACCCCTCTACTTGTGGCTACTGGTTCTGTCCACAAAATAATCTCAACCAATCTAATCTGCAATTATAATGAAGCACTAGCCTAAAATTTTATTTACAAAATCTAATTAACTCTTACTTTAGGCCAAAGATTTCCATCCTTTCTCTCCATTTCAATAGTTCTAGACCAACTGAAAAGCTGTTCTGAAAAGTTACGTGACACAACCATCATGTATTTGTGAAAATTATTGAGGTATGCAACTTTTGCAAAGGTCTTTGTATTAACAACAATGCAGCGCATAGATGTTAATTCTGCATTTGTTGCAGTTGGGTATCTTCGGCAAATGCAATCAGATACCAACAAGTAGAAAATGCTATCTCCCAAAAACTCGAGACGTTCGTTAGAATTCACTGGCGGAGCCCACCTACTGGGATATGATGGATGTAGTAGAGCTTCTAGTAAATTATTTTTATCGTTGAACTCGTATCGTAGAATAGCTTCAAAATTCCTAACGTGCTTTGACATATAAGAAGAAATTGGACATTCATAATCTGGTCCTATTTGATACTCCATGTGAATCTGTTTACTGTCATTCAGATTTCCGTTCCCTTTAAAACCGCATTCACTATTTGCGTTTCCAGCAATTATTGTTTTACCAACTTTCTTAGTTGCTGCCAAACCTTTTATTGACGTGACAATTAGTTTGCGTTTGGGATGTTCACTTCCACATTGCCTTGAGATATTTTCCAGGCTGCTTCGAGACATAACTGCTAGAGAGAATTTATCATCCACATTTTGCTTCCTTTCCTCAGTGGCTGATAAAACATTCTTTCCTTTGCGGATACAACAAACCTGAATGGTCAGCCATGACATTAATTCTAATGCTACGCATTCGCCGCAATAAATATAAAAAAGTCCAATAAGTGCCTCAATACAATCCGCTATTACTTTATTTCGAACAACACATTCAAACCCATCCCTGTTCGTTCGCTGAGCCACTTTTGTCCCAGTTGATGAAGAACGCATTGTTCCATTTAGCTTCTCACTCTTGCATACATCAAAAGAATATGTTTCATTTACTTCAGCAATCTCTCGAAAACTCTTGGAATCATTTTGTTCGCATTCCGCCTGTATCGTAGGGGCGATATTCAACAGCTTAATAATTAATAAACTTGTTCTAAAATCAAACTTTTCAGCAATGATGTAATTCCAAAGCTTTCGGCCACGGCCCTTCGCAAGCAAATTTAAGTTAGACACAATGCTCGATTTCTTGCGTGACAAGAAACGTTCACTTGCCGTCCTATGATGCAGGAATAATTCAACAGCTACAGAAAAAGCTAAAAATGCATCCCCAAGAAACTCAAGTCTTTCATAGTTGAATAAATCTCTGGCATCAAGTGATGTCATAGCAACAAGCATGAGTGACACTGGAGGCATCTTTCTCTTCTTATCTTTATCTCCATCATTCTGCTCAATCAGCCTAGTATTTTGTTCAAGATTCCTCCTTTCGCAAACATTCATATTATACTTCTTGTCCAATCCCCTGTCTATATTAGCAGGAGAATGACCTTTCTCTGTGCAGGAATATTCACCATCGGAACACAGCTCGTACTCAACAACAGGAGCTTCACGAACTCCTGTGTTATTTCCCTTAGTGCTTGAGCAAGGCGCTGTATTTACTTCGACTTGAATCGATTCTTCTTTCCCAAAATAAGAGGGATTATTTTTTTCAGTTAACACAAAATCTACATTACCAGTACACTCATTCACGTGATCCACTACATCCTCTACTCTTTGAAGCCCCAATTGGTCTTTGTCTTTGTGAATGTCAACAATAACCCCAGAAAGACTTGTATCTAAACACGGTCGTTCTTCGGAGTTGCTTAGCTTAAGCTCCTCCATAAGAAGTTGCTTCAATTCAGTTACATACAGCATTGATGACAACCGATGCAATATCACTGGTATAGTAACAATTTGCATCCATAGATGAGCTGGTATTACATGAACATTACATAATTCTGCTGGCAGAAATATTTTCTGCATACGTTTAGAAGAAACCTGCGTACCATAATGTTCTTGATATCTGAGTTCAAGCAAATTCAGATATTTTTGAACAGGTAATACTTCAACCATAAACTGACCAGGAGTCAAATTTATTCCGTATTTAGTACGATAGTAGTCAGCAAAAGTAACATCTGGGGATTTATCAGAAAGTCTGTCATCAACCAATATGTCTTTGCGAACACACTTCACATAATAATATACGTCACCAATGTTACGATGTATCGGCATAATTACTTTGTCATGAAAAT
Source organism: Cassiopea xamachana (assembly GCA_900291935.2). Classification (NCBI taxonomy): domain Eukaryota; kingdom Metazoa; phylum Cnidaria; class Scyphozoa; order Rhizostomeae; family Cassiopeidae; genus Cassiopea; species Cassiopea xamachana. The sequence goes on from OLMO02000275.1 coordinate 276,420, forward strand.
CTACGCATGAATGAAAAGCCAATCTATCCTTATCATAACAGCCACTCTCTGCTTTGAAAGATCGAAAAGTCTCTATGAACTTATAATCAATTCTATAGTAGCCATTGTCTTCTACCAATGCAGTCCAGAGGACTCCTTGCGACCCACCACCAACAGAACTGCCAACATAATCAAAGTCTGTAAACCTTAGTACTCTTTCAATAAGGTATGCATGAAAATTGTACATAGGCTGGAACCTTTCTTGTTTAAGAATTTCACATCCTTCGATTCCTGTAATTGCTTTTACTAGTCTTTCAGAACGGTTGTAAATCAAAAAGGACGGGAGCTGGAAAAGAAAAAGCTGGAAAGGTAAAACAAACACAATTTACTACGACTAAACTTGAAAGAAGATGTAAGAAAGATTTGCCTTTAAGGCCGAACTCTCTCTCAAATGGTCAATACTTTTGCCGATCTCATTATACCATTTTCCCGAAAGGGCACCTCTAAGTTTTTGTCCATTTCCATCTCTCCTATCTTGTAAAAGGGAAATTTCCGATGCTGTAGATAATTTTGTTTAAGAAACCTTTTTCTGGGGGCAAGCCCTCTGACTCCTACTTTAACATCGTATAACTACGAACAAAATTTACTAAACATCTTACTTCTAGAAAAAAAGCTGAAGAACGAGGTCTAGCCCTGTGGAGGAACATACATGTAGGTCAGTGATTCTCAACCCTTTTCTACCCAATGGACCCTTTTTCCAGCACATTTTTGTCGGTGAACCCTTCAAACAGGGGCCACACCACAGGAGGGTGGGGGCATGGCTCTCACTTTTTTCAGAATAAAGATTTTTAGTATGCGATTTTATCTAAGCTTCTCACATGTATAGTCATATTAATCTTCATGAAGCCACATGATTATAGTATGAATTTAAAATACAACAATAAAATACGTCATACTCAAAGAAAATAAACGACTACAGTAATAGCTAGCCTAAATAAAAACACAGCTACTTCAAATAATATGTAATTTGAATTTGGCTGACTAGCCTCCTCAAAGCTAGCAATAAGCATTTTCAAAACAATGATATCAAAGTAACAGATATGTCTATATAGAAAGGCTCTACGTATCCATTGATTGCTTAGCAACAATGGAAAAATGCAGAATTGCAGTTCTCTGAACGTCAATGTGAAGGAATATAGGTAGCCACAATAATACACGTCTCACATATCTCACATATAGGTAGTATTTAGCTGAATTAGTCATGTAAAGCACAACAGATAAGGAACTAGAAAGGGTAAGAGCAAATGTAACAGAAATCGATGAAATAATTTAATTAGCGGCAAAAATTGCAGCAGGAAGCAAAAGCATCAAACTTTGGAAGCAAAGAAAAGCAGAGACAATCCACGTGGATGGAAATAAATTAAATGGAAATGAGTGTATTCCAACATGGCCTAGGCCGAAGAAACTAATTCTGTTTTCATCATGATTATGAGCTATATAATGCAAGAAAATATGCATCAAAAACAGTGGTTCTTAACCTGAGCTCGATTGAGTCCCAAGGGTTCGGTAAGTCAGCTTCAGGGGCTCGGTGGTTTGGTTTTCCTCACTCGTATGATTCGTGATCTCACACTCTGCTTGGCCAGTTCGTGCACTAATACAGTTTATAGCCAGGGGCGTAGCTAGCAGGGCTGTGGGGTGTAACATCCCCCCAAAATTTGGTGATATAGTCGGTAAATTTTGATTCAATGACTTTCGTTGGTAAATGACTGCATATTATGCCATGAAAAAGAGAGAGTGAAAAGAGAGATTTAAAAAGAGTGTTAAAAATGTTTCTTGCATCAACGCATCCAATAAAAATAAGAAACTCTTACTAACAAAACGCTTCTGTCGGTAAATTTACATCTCTGCTGGTAATTTCACAGCTTTACCAGTTTCTGTCAGTAAATTACTGCTTTACACCCCCACTCCCCTTAGAAAAGAGGTCTCAATAAGAGATATAGCTATATACAAATGTTTTGACTTTAAAGAAAAATAAGCTCATTTTAGTTTTTCCAAGTACGAAGGGTTCAACTTCAACCAAGGTAAGAACCACTGATCTAAGAGGTGCTCAGAAATGAACGAATCTTAAAAAGAAAAAGAAAAGATGTCTCACATTTGGTAAAGGCAGGGTGCTGCAGAATCCAAGGTATTTTTGGTAACATTCGCAACGTTCCATATTGATCTTCTTTGTCTTAATTACGTAGATGTACACCAGTGAATTTGGCTTTGGAAAGCTATCTTTCAATAGTGTTGGAATCTAAATTGACATATAAAAATTTTCATAGCTCAAAATCTTTATGATATATAAAGTTGAACCTCGATAAGTCCAATTGCCAGGAGAAGCAACACGCTGTCGAATTTTACTTCCCAATGCGCCCATAGTTGCCAGTATATATATATATATATATATATATATATATATATATATATATATATATATATATATATATATATATATATATATATATAGCAATCCAAAAGAACTATAAATATATATATATATATACACACACTCTAAGTATTTGCAAAGCATTAACGACAAAAAGACTGAAGTAGAAAACGCAAAGGTATAAAACAAACAGCGTTTCATGGCTTTACTTTAGTTACAAATTTTAAATCAATTAGTCAAAATTGCTTTTAGTAGGTAGCCTAATTGTGAAGACCAAACACGTTAGGAGGAATAATTGTGTTATTTCACGTTACCACTCGATTTTTATCCGTGCATAACCCGGAGCACTTAATGCATTTTTGCAATTGCATGAAAATTCTGTTCCATTTCTACATCAATGGGAAATATGAGTACTTTATGGGATCATTTTCTACTGATACATGTTGTAGTTCTTTACAAGTTTTCTATACTATGATACATTTATCTGAAAACATTGCGCATAGAATTCAAAACACTGCTCACCTTCCTTCTATAGACTGCATTTCGTGTCACAATCTGATCAGTATCAATTCTCTCACCAACAAAAGTCTCAGCTCTCGCCTGTGGTGCAAATATCTCATGAAGCTCATTGTTCTCGTGAAGCAGTCTACAGACCTCAAGACATGATGCCATTCTTGAAAGCAATTGCAACTTCGTAAGTACACCCTTCGATTTTGGCAGTTTTACAATTGGTGACTTCACATTGAAAGCAAAAAAGGAAAGCAACATTCAATTATGACCGATTACATCTGTTGTCAAGAGCCAAGTTGTCAAAGATTTTAAATGAAGACAAAAGAAATTATCTTGCAAAAGATGAAACAGACTCTGATTTCTAAACACAAGGCAATACAATTCCTCGGATCTCAAAAGGTAAATACGCAATTTCTAATAAATAATCGCATAAAAGCAATTGAAACTGGCTTAGAAAGTTACAAGGTAACATCAGTTCTGTGAAAATATTGTACTGTACGAAAATAAGCAACTAAATACGATATAATGTATAGAATACATGGAATGATCACCTTCCATCCTTATGGTACTTTTATCAATAAAATATGGTGTACATATCTGATTGCCATTTGAGTAGAAGAAAAGTAATGTTTTACTAACAAATTGAAGACACTGATTAACGAATGTTGCAAACCTGGAAGGCTTGTCTGAACATTGATTTCACGGGTAAATACAACTTAGTTTGCGCTTTACACAACACCTCTGTAACATTACTGCCGCTGTATTGACTATCGGTGCAAAATGAAAAGTCAGAGTCAATTGTACCTCGCGACATTCCAGATCCGAGAGACTCACAATATCTTTAAGATAAAAAAACATATACCGAAGTTATGAATCAAACGCCTCTTCATCAAAGTAATTGGGAAAACATCGGACAGTTACAACAATAATCATGCATCTGAACCATAGATTTTTGAACATTAAGGCATGTATTGCAAACATTAACTCATGACCACAAATCACTAAGGAAATATGCAGCAATAGTTCTAATTGACCGCTGGTACCTAAAGCAGCAATTTTATTTGCAATAACTTATCAGAAGGAAATTAGATCGAGTGTCATCAAATGTAAATGTAAAAATAGAGATAAAATGAATATGAAAGCAAAAATAGTAAGAAGATATGCAAGTAGTCATTCATATGAACATTACTCATTGCTTACGCTCCTAAAATAAATGAATATGTTGCTATTTCTTCTGAATTCTTCACCTGTTCACAACAGCTATTGAGGACTCAGGCAGGATGCTAAACTCCTTTCCAAAGTGTTGAAATGAACTCAGGTGGTTCTCAAATAGCAACGACGATATTCCAACATCATTTGGGTTAAGATATGTTGGAAATCTCTTCAGAACTTCAAACTCAGTTCTTTGAAAGCCATCAATTTTCTGACCAAGGAAAGACCATAATGAACACATTAAGTGTGGATATCAAGACAAGCAAGCAAATTATGGCTAGATTAATACTAAAACTCTCATCTAAATAGGTATGCAAGACTTTTTTTGTAAGAAAGTAGCCACAAATGCTCAAAAATTCAAAAAGTTGATAGGTCTTTAAATATAAAAACTCAAAATATCAGTGTACAGCATGCTAATTGACAAGAGTTTTCATTATTTCAAGTTTAGCCTTTTACATCTGTCATTAACATACATGAGCAAAAACATAGCAAGACAGACTGTGCTTCAGGAAACACTTCTGGCTGCACTAATTTTGAATTCATGACAATAATGTACCTTCTGCTATCATAGATAAACCATTTGTTAGTTACAAAACATAATAACAGTAAGTAGTTATTAGCTGTGGCAGACATCCAAGAGGGGGTACTTGCCCTCCTCCCAATAATTGAAACCTAAGGATTCTTGAAGAGGCTGTGCCCCCCGCCCACCAACCTGATAGATGTCAAATTTTTCATCACTGAGAGTCTATGGTTCCTCAAGGTCAAGCTTGCTGTTTATAGTAAGCTAACCAATCATTCAACTCAACCTTTAAATGATCAACTTTTTATGTCAAAGGAAGGGGCAACTGTGAATCATAAATCATATTATTGGTGCTGTTGATTGCATATTCAAGTGCTACTGAGAGCTTGCTGTTAACCTCAAACCTAATATTATTAATCTGAAGGGTCCTCATGTTTATTTTTTCTTCATAATTCAAACACCACTTTTTTGACCATATTCATCACTCACTTTCAGGAATTATGAAAAAGTGCTTCAAAATCATCACTTACAGTAGGTTCCTTACTTGTTTGCTTAAGTCTTATCTTCATTGTCTGTTACACTTGTTTACATTGCTTTTTGAGCTCATCTGCACACATATGTCTAATGACATTCTTAGTAGTGGTATTACACATGCACCATAATTTATACATGACCTATCACAAGCATAGCATTTTACAAGGCCTCCATACTCATCCAATACCTGCTTGCATTCTTTTTCAATGTGTAAACTTTGCTGCTTACAATCAAAAGATTGCAGGAAACTAAATGTAACCATGCAACTTTCAAACTATAAGCCCAAGAACAATACTGTTCCTTCAAACCATAATAATTCAATAGTTCCAAGGACAAGGGCCACAGCGAGAATCATAGTCGATCAAAATATTCCATTTTTTCCATTACATCTATAATCAACACTACCAAATTTCATTGACAAATCCTTTATGAAAACTATTGACAAATTCTTTATGACAAATCCTTTATGAATCCATTTATTAAGACATTTCGAGGCAAAACTTGTCCCATCTTCAGTTAATCAAATAAGAAAAAGGGGGGCTAATATAGTCTATTAGAACAATAAACCTTACAATCTGGATGTGTATACCAATAAAAGGAGAAGGGTGTGAGTCAATAGCCATAGAATTGGGATGTATATACCCATAAAAGGAAAAGGGTGAGAATAAACACAAAAATTAGTCAAAATGTGTGTGCATGTAAGGTAAAGGGTGTGTAAGCTAAAACAATTGCTAAATAGAAGACAAGGGTACACAAACAGACAATAGTTCCAGTTTCAATCATCTCATGGCTACAAAAACTGGTTTGATTAAATACCTTAACTCCTCCAGTGTCATCTTCACCCAAAGTAATGAGTACCCAAAGTAATCCATTTCTCCATTTCAATATCTTTTTAATGTTCACTAGCATATTGTAATTATGTGGAATAACAAAAGACACACATTGATCCACTGTAAGTCTGTGTAGGTAAACCGAGTAAACAGTTGCAACAATTATTGCATCATGATTTAATAGTACATCATCTATCCATGTGTCACTCAGCAAAATAATATGATACTTTTCCAAATACTCAAAATTTGTAGACATTTTAAGTTCCAGCAAAGTTGAAAACAAGATTTCTGCAGTATCATCTGATTCCATAAGAAGTGCAATTTTCCTTTTGGTTGCTTCTCCAGTTTTATCAATCAAAATATCTTTTACATGATCCAACCAGTCTATCTGGGCCAAACAGCTTGAATTTTCACAGGCAGTATGGCATTTGTGGCTAATCAAGACTTGCAAAACCAAACTCTTAGTTCTAAGGAATTTCAAAATCAATAATTCATATTCTCCTACTTCTCCAAATCTGTCTTCAACTAACTTATCAAACTTGGTTAAACTCCATGAAAATGCTAACATCCCAAACATCCTCAAGTGCAGCCTAAGCGACTTAACATGCTGCAGCAGCATATGTACTACCTCAAACAATCTTCTATCTTTCATGTAAAATGACAACACTTCTTCACAGGAATTTAGAGTTTGATGTATCTGGTATAATACTAAATCAGATGGTTCACTGCTGCCCTCAATAGTAATAATGTTAGTTTCAATCAAATTTCCATTTTGTCCAATAACAATAGAATCTGATGCCACTTTTATACTAACAGGAAGAATTTTGTCACACATGTTGAATAGTTCATCAATATCAACTGGATTATTGAGATATTCCTTTATATTCAAGATCAATACAATGCGAATTTGAAAATCAGCACACATGGTAAAGAGAGGCTTTACTTTTATCAACGCTGATTCACTAATACGATCAAGCGTTAAGTCAATAACCAACAAGGAAATGGTATTTTTTAACACATCTGTCTCTGAAGTCAACAAAAAAGTTTCCATTGGAATTGAGTAGATTGCCGTCTTTTCTTGCAACAAAATTGAATCAAAGAACTTTTTACAATTATTGAACTCCAAAAAATTCAAATTTGTATGTAAGCCAACCCAATGCTTCAGATCTGCAGGTTCTGAAAAGAAGAAGTGTGATTTTAACAGGGGAAAACAGCATAAAAACTACCCTATCTATTTGCTTACTTTAACATTTTATTTGATAATCTCAATAAAAGCCAATGAGATTTGTATCTTCATATTTCCTATTCCGTATTTATACAAAAGGTAGTTTCTAACCAAAGTTGTGGTCTTGGGGGGTGGGGAGGACTCAAAGAACACATTTCCTTTGTTAAATTTTTTGGTACTGTATCCCTAAAAAGGGCCCTCCTCCCTCTTAGTTCCATATGTGAAATTAAATATAAAATTAAATAGTCATGATAATCATATGAAGAGAAGAGTTACAATGATTAGGATGAGTATGCAAAAATCTTACCATCTGAACAACCATTCCGAGACAAAACAATTGCTGATTTGTTAGAAAGCTTGACAAATTCATGAAGTATATGATTTATCAATATATCCTTAAATTCAACACCATTGATACACAAAATGCAATTATCTTTGATGGCAGCTACCACATGATCATTTACAAAACAATGCCTGGCAAAATTTACTTCCATTTTTTCAATGCCGTGGTTGTTCGTCCGGCACCGGATCCGTAACTCCTTGCGCTATTCGTCCGTAACACGTGCGCATATACACAAATCTAATGCTAGGCCCGGTAAACATTAGTAAGTAACGGATCCGTAAACTCATTTTGCTCCAAAAGTTGGGTCGGGCAAATGTGACGATTCATTCTTGGAAACGGCTTTTGTCGGCCTAGCCAGCAAAAGAGTAAATCAAAATGAGATAAAGAGTGGCAAGAAACATAAAGAGCAAAACAATGGCTATTTTATCGTAATATTAAGCAACTTGCTTGTATAAAAACATCACCCCTCAACTACTGTAGATATTCGAATCCATTGTCCATCACACAACGTTCAAAGTGCGAAAAAATAAATACATAGCTGAGACATCTAAAATTATAACAGCTTTGTATAATAATCAAGGGGAGCTTCTGTATAATTGTAAATGACGGTTATGTTTACTTAAGCTGTTTTTCAAGTCTTCAGCATTCGAGAAGTACTTGAGCGTACGTACATTCTTTGAGCAGCCCCCTCTCCCCTGTATGCATTCGTACGCTTTTTTGGATATCCCCTCCCCCTTCGAGCGTACGTACGTTTTGAACTACGCCGAACTTACATACATACAAAAATAGAAAGAAATAAAGCCGCTGATCGCACATTTCATTTCTACCGCGCATCTGCGCCTGTTTTACGCGCGCATAGCAAAAGGAGTTACGGATCCGGTGCCGGACGAATAACCACGGCGCTTTTTCATTGAAACCTTTTGTCACCTAAAACTTATCATAGGTCCATCATATCTTTCAAATCTAGTGATACCATACAGATCACCACGTGAAGTAGTAATGTAGTGCCATCTGTGGTAATCGACACTCATTGAATTTGCGTGTTGGTTGGACTGCAAGAACTTAAAGTTCAACGTGATCAAATGAGAGCACTTGTTTATGTCATCAATACTCGAAAGGAGGCTAACCTGCGCATGGTTATTTGTGACCTTTGAAGATGGCTGCGTGGTTAAGGAATAAATGTACGGTGAACCTCTTAGCAGCGGTGTACAGAAAAAGCGAAAGGCCACTTAGGCTGGTTATGAGTAGAGCTATGGTACTGTAAAGTAAACATTATTGTTTTATTTATAACTGTTGTAGAAAATAACTTAAATGAACTTAGAGTTCCTAAAATGTTCACGACTTCATCACTGACATGGAATGGGGAATGGAATAATTTGACATTTATTGTTCAACTTACTTCTACCATACCTTCATTCTGCATCCCATACTTTTTCGCCGTCATAGATTTACGCCAGAATGCTAAGATAAGAAAAAATGTATGGCAATATAAGGGAGTTGTCATTAAGTATCTGTCATGGGTGGGGGACGGAGGTTATTCGAGAGGGGCATGTAACATAGATACAATTTTAAGGAAGGGTTTCAAACAAATTGGTAAAAAATGGAAGAGGTATGAAACCAAAATTATATATATTTCAAAATTTTACAAATAACTTAGCCAGTCAAGTGGTTTAAAGTGTCAGTCATAAGCTGATGATTCTACTTCAGTGCTAACACCTGTAGCAAGTTTTTCTCGAGTATGAAAGCAATCAAATAAGCTTTTCTGACATCTTTTAGCTGCAAATTTTCTTTTTTTCACTTTGGTCATTTCCTTTGGTTTTTGAAGCTGGATGTTAAGATTTTGTGTAGTATGACTTGCAAAGTCTAAAGCATCTGAGGAAAAGTAGTAATTCTTTGTATACAGAGAATGGCTGCTTTTCCTCAGATCCTTTAGACTTTGCAAGAATCTATGAATCATCTGTCTGTATTTGTCAAAATCTGTTAAATGAATTGAGCTGTCTGCTCTTGTGTTGACTTCACCCAATGAAGGAATATCACTTATGAGTAAATGCACAACATCTTTTACTTTGTTTTGAAGGCTTGCTCCCTATTCTTTAATTGAATTTCTTACATTTGTGGTTGAAAATCTTTCTGTCTCTTTGCCTCTTGAATCATGCTCTGCTATTTAATTTGTTCTCCTCTTTACAAGGCTGCTGTTGTGCTCTGCTGATAGCTCCGTGTGCATTCTGCAATGCAGTGGTTAGCTCTTCCAACAAATATTATTTTGAATCAATAACTCTTAGCACATTTGCTTGCCATTGTTTGACAGTCAAATTTTTATGAAACAGATTTGAGTGTAGATTGCCTATCTCCTATAGTTTTGTCGTAACTTCATCTAAGCTCACTATAAATTGGAAGCAAAGCAAATGCTATGAGCCTGGCAGACCAATTCCCATTGTCAAGTGTAACCACTTGCGTCTGCAAAATTTCTGAAAAGGGAGCTTAATTGCACCCAAACCCAAGGGCATATCAACTAGCAAAAGGGGTGTTTTGCAAAAAAGCAAACAATCTAGGACAAGGGCTATTTTACTATCAACTCAGTTCATCAATCTGCCGCTACCTTTGCATAATACATTCATCAAGAAAAGCATATATGCAACTATGCATGAGCACAGTCGCTGTGAAATATTTCTCAAGCTAGAAATACTTATAAGCAGATGTACATCAGGGTTGTTCTCACTACGAAATATATATAATTTATAATACATGTATCAGGCAGTGAGAAAACCCCTGATATACATCTGTTCTTTTCTAATCTTAGTGAGATGAAAGCAGTTCATTTTTGTGCACAAACATCATGCAGTTTAAATTTGGGTATAAATTATGAGACTTAGTGGATTTTTTACATGGCTAAATAAAATAGCTATTGTTGAATACAAAGTAACAGTAAAATTATTGCTAATGTGTCATTATTGTGATAAAAAGTCAATATTCATGTGTACTATTTGGGGATATTATTTCATGATAATAGTAGGAACATACTGGAAAGCAGATACTCTATCATTATGATTTGAATGTAGGGAAAGTAGAAAATGATGGATTATTTTTTCCCAGAGGTTTTGCTCTTAAATATAGAAATAAGACATCCCTTTTTTTGGTACTAGAAACTGTGATATTGTGAGTAACCAATTTGAAGTCTCACCAAATTATAATAAATTATTAGGCCTATAAATGAATGGAGGCTTCCAAGTCAGGTTCCCACACATCACACCGATAATTCTCCTACCTTCACAATGATAATACTTGCTTGGTCGTTCACTTTAATCTATAAATATATGAGTGACTTCGAAACTGTTTTTACACAAATTTGTGGATCATATAAAGGTAATCTCATTTCCTTTTTCAACAACTTTACTAAGGTCATTGATTGGGTCTTTAATAACCATTATTTCTGTTGCTGTTGTTGTTTTATACATTGCATAGAGGTACCTCTATGTATTACTGGGTGTTTAAGAAAAAGAGTAGTAAATGTTAAGTTAAAAACAGGTGAAAATAGTCAGTTTTCCAGAGTCTCCATCTTGGGTGCTTGCCTCTGATAGTGAGCATTGACCAGATGTATGAACTGCACATAGTTCTGTATTCTAAACATTTTGTTCTGTATTCTAAACATTTTGTTGAGCATGAAATTTGTTTCAGATAATTTTTCAACTTTTGTGATGTGGTATCAAAATTTATTTGAAAATTCAGAAAAGCCTCCACCCTCCCTTGACAGATAATTAATGACCACTCCCTAACTAATTGTAAGTGTCACCAAGCAAAAGAAGGGAAAACATGTTGACTTATGCCAGCAGCGTATTTGCAGAAGTCTTCTCACACCATCAGTCCTTGGCAAAAGAGGTGTGGAAGTCAATGGGGATGTACCTTGCTGCCCATACTGCAGAGTGTGGCTACTGCAGAGTGTGGCTATGAGATCTCGAGTTTACACAAGCAAAATAATGGATGTGGCAAGTACGCACTTGTACTCAGCCATGCACTTCAAGTATGTACATACTTTTGGCATACAGAAAGGAACCATTTATTGTGGTCACTCAGTGACTGTCATATCAAGCTGTGAAGTATGGCATCTGGACACCTAAAATATTCAAAATCTGTGGTGCACTAACAGACCTTCCAACCTCTGAAAACCTCAAACTGTGAGATCTCAAAATTAATGTGGAAAAACCTTGAGCTTAAGAAACTGGGGGCACTGATCTTTGGGGGAGACTTAAAAGGCACTGTCATATGCTACTATTTTAGAAGACAATATTCTTAAATGTCTAAGTTTGGAAGAAGCAGGAAAGTCGAGAACATAAAGAGAAGTTAATAAATCTGGGAAACTGGAATTGGTGGGGAGGGGTAAATAGATGCCTTGAGATCTAAGACATTGCTTCTAAGAACTCTATGGTCCTAATAAGATTGGGGGTTGGAAAAATTTTCATAAATTAATTAGCTAATAGGAAAGGTCCTTCCCAGATAGTTGGTTGCTGCAAAGTATTCAAAAACAAAGAAGTTTGCTTTAAATGTTCACATTTACTGTTGCCTTTTGATGTAATTACATTTTATAGACAATTTCTTTTAACCTCTGAGGTGTTATTATTCTTTGTTATAGGTTTTTGCTACCTTTCTGGAGCTTTTAGAATTTCCTCTTCTGGACAAAAACTGTGAGATCTTGGGGCTACACCATGAGACCATGAGATTTGATCAGAAACTCTGAGATTTGGAAGGGCTGCATTAACATGCACCATGGAAGTTCTTTGCACACTATGTCATGCCTGTTTTTGCACCATGAGTCCCCTAAGTGTCATTTGTAATACAAAAGGGCCCCAGTGTACCAACATCATTAGAGGTTACAATGTGCCACAGATCTGTGGTGTCATAAGTGCCAACACCAGTCTGGCTGGAAATATCATGTCCAAGCCTTGAAAGTAGAGATGGTTTGGTGTGCCTTGAAAGTAGAGTTGGTTTGGTGTCTTGAA
>OLMO02000275.1:289094-306497 GCA_900291935.2 Cassiopea xamachana
CCCCAAATCCTGCTTCATACTGCTTGCCAGCTGTTCTGGGGCTACTGAGCATATTTTGCATTAGTATGGACAGCCTATTATTCCAGTATTGGTGTAGCTATTGTGTTTTTGTTTTTCCAACGGTAAGGCTACAACCCCCAGTACTGCCCATTCTATGATATATTACTGTCATAAAAAGTTGTTTTGATGTTTTCAATTATCTTTTAGGCCAGCATGAGGATTGAGACAGATACAATGGGGGAGATGGAAGTTCCAACTGATAAGTATTATGGTGCCCAAACTGCAAGATCCATGATGAATTTCCCAATTGGAGATGAAAATGAAAAGATGCCTGTAAATTCAAGATTAATATTCCATACTTTTGCATTATAAACTCAAACTATTATGCAGGAACACTTAGCAGGTCTGGCATGGTTTTTATATGATTGTTTGCTATTATATGTATAAGTCAATAGTCTTTTAAAGATTTGTGTGTGTACAGCTTTTAGAAAGAATATTATTAATTTATAGACATGGTGACAACACAGCATGCAATTTTGTGAAGACCATGCCAGACTTGAAAATCATTCCTGAATTAAATCTGTTGTTGTTGTTGTTCCTGCAGTTGTCACCACAACAATGAAAACAAGTTCTTAACTATTTGATTGTTATCATGTATTTCTATATATTCATGATTTTGTTACTTGGCTTTTGGTGTAAGCAATATTTTCTTGTACTTATTGCAATTCTTTAAAAAGAAATTTTAATTCTACTAATGGGAAGATCATAATTTTTTTCAAATCATGCAATAGAGCTATTAGATGTAATAGAAAACTTGTGTTGGTTTATGTAGATGGATGTTATCAAAGCTTTTGGATACCTAAAAAGAGCAGCAGCTGAAGTTAATATTGATTATGGTTTGGATGCACAGATTGCTGAACATATATGCAAAGCATGTGATGAGGTACAATAATGCATTTTGTGTCAAGCACATACAGTATTTCAGAATAGTATTGCATCTTAGGGCCAGAGCATGCATAACCATTTGCAATGTCAGAAACTCAGTGGGATTCAGATATCTCTTAGAAGAGCACATTGCTTAGAGGAATGTCAAAGAAAGTGAACATACATTCTCCTCAAGCTTATTCTTAAATTCTCATCCTTACTTGTAGGGCAATTCCATGCAACTGTCAACTTCTAAATGAAAAATTAGAATTGGATGAGACCTTAAATTTGGGCCATTAATAGATAGCTTAGGGTGTCTAGTTTCATAAAACAGTAATGAAAAGTAAACAGGAATCACTCTTGTGTACTTACTATGCTGCATTTCACAGGAGGTATGGAATACACAAAATTTCACAAATACATATAACTTCTAACAATCTCCTTCAAACAGTGACCTATTCATACTTTTTCATATTTTTTTCAACTGTGCAATCAGAAATAGGCCTTGGAAACATAACTTGGCTTTGATTTTAGCTTAATTTAAGTATATTTGATTTGCTGGCTTAATATTTTGGCTGAACCAATAGTGTATGTTCTTCAAAAAAATGTTCAATTAAAGTTTACCTGAAGCTGAACCAAGCTATCAACCGTTACTTTATTCAGGATTATAAATACGTTCAGTACAGTTGACCAGTGTGTCAAGGGAAAAGTGCAGGCTCCTTGTAATTTGGATGAAAATGCTGTGATGGACGTACACATTTTCTGTATGTCCATCACATTTGAACTGTATGTCCATCACTCTACATGCCAATCTAAATTTCTGGGAAAGGAGCCTAGGAATTTAGTTTGACTGAAATTGTTGTTTTAGACTATTAGTTGTACACCTAATATTTTGTATAGCAATGTGCTACTTATTATAGACTCTCTTTTCTTTACTTGTTGCACTACATTGGTTATTTTTTGCATAAATAATATTATTTGAAAGTTAGTGGACTTCAAATACTACTGATATTGATATATGATGGTTTTCAATATATGGATATGGGAAAGACTCCTGAAATAGAAACACAGGCAAAGCAAAGCCAGAAGCTGAAAGAATACAAAAAGCCTACAGACACACAACTAGAAATTTTTTAGGGCAGGGGTCTAATCCACCAAAAAGGGCACGCCAAAACTTTTTAAAGAAGATACAGCCTTTGAATACTGTTTTGCAGAGTCATGGTAATAAAAGAAATTGGGGGCTGAAGGAGAAGCCCCTAGAAAATGTTTGGACCCATAGCTTTTAATCTAAGGAGAACACCCTCATTGATAAGAAGAGGGCACTGCAAAAAGAACATTTTCCTTCTTTTGCAGAAAAGAGTAGGGGTCCAGACCCCCAGGATGCCTCCCCTAGTTGTGTGCCTGATCTATGCAACATACATTGACAATGATCAAACTAAGAAAGGAACAGGTATTAAGAGGCAGGTCTGGTATGTCTGCCAGTGAGCTTTGGGCATTGAAGCTGTTTGAGAGGATATTGAATCTGAAACAATGGTGTAGAAGTAAATCGTTAGTTGGGGGGACTCTAGTAATGGCTGGGGTGCTATTTTCTTGTATATATTTTATAAGAAACTTTGAAGTTAGTCCATGCAGTTGTAGAAGAGAACAATAAGGTTGTCCAGTAAACAACACACTTTTAGTACCCTATATCTTGTAAACTAACCATTTATTGACAGCTCTATAAATCTAAAATAGCCTTTTACAACAGAACAGTGATTCTTCTATGCTCTTATATTCAAAAGTTTGGTAGAGTTGGAGGATGCACTCCCTCCAGTCATAGCTAAGGGGTCTGCACCCCCATACCCCTCTTCCTTCTACACCACTGGTTCCAAAATAATGTACCAGAAAGAAATGCACTTTACAAGACCCTATGAATAAAACAACCTCAAAACTGGAGAATCTACTGGTATAGCACTAAAACTTCTATCATAAGCCTTTCTTACCATATAAGAGATCAAACACCAGGGTACCCTGGCAGACCCCAGGAAGAAAGGCCTTATTTGTGATACTTATTGCTGCAGATGAGAAGGAAACTAACAAATTTTCAATACATGACTGGGCTTTGGCTAACTATGGACCTTTCCTGTAATAAAATGGAGGACAATGTATTTTTCTGAATTTCATAATGTCACCAAACAGTTATAATCATCATAAAGAAACAGCAAGCTACATCACATGATTTTATTGCTAAGTTATTTCTGTATATGTACATCTATCACATAGAATGTGTATGTCCATCACAGATTTTAAATTCTCATCCCATTCACCTAGCTTCAAAATTTGGTAGGACATCATTCTAGTTTAAAGAATAAGCTTATTTTACATGGAATAATGCAAATTTGGAAGAAGAAATTTAACCTTTATTTGAAGGAATTACTAATTTACCAGAGTAATGCAGAAAAAAGTGGTTTTTACAAATACTTCTTTCACAGCACTTTTAGTGGGTATTCTGCATTGATTAAGCTTGAAACTATTTGAAATCTGGTCTTAACTTTTCATTGACATACCAATGCATTAGATGAGATATTAAGAATCTTTAAGCTCCTTGTTAGAACCATTTTATGGCTAATTTAATTGTGCAAAGTGTACATCGGTCACAATAGAATTGCCCTTGCTCTGTAGGAAGAATTTCAATTATTCTTGTTATTGTCATCTGTCATATTATACATACATTTATAGCTACAACTTCAAAGTTCTTGTCAATTACTATTTAGTTTTGTGTTCATCAGCCATGTTAGTACTCTTTCTGTACTAAATCAGATATTTATTAGAAAAGAGACAGTGTTAGGTACACAATGAATTCTCATAACACACTAAGCAATTTTATAAGCCTAAGCAAAAAATGATACATTAGCAGTCCTTTTTTATTCTTAATAATTATTACAATTGTCTGTTGGTACTACAGAACTTTACTACAGCATGAAAAGGTGCCAACATTCTTTTGACATACTGAATGCTTTACTCATCTGACTCACGTCAGAGTATGAAACATCGAATAGTGATCAAAAGGTTAACCAAAATATATGCCCAGATGTGGGTACACGTGATAGAATGCGTCTAATTGGCCATATGTGTAAAAACAACAATTCTAAAATTAATTGTTATTAAGCCATAGGACAACATCTTATTACAAATCCAGAATGTGCCAAAACATATACAGACAATAATTTGTGGATCATTGGGCAAGCAAGATTGTCCTTTCATTTAAGTGTTTTGGAATCTGTTTACATAAAGATTCAAAACCCAGTCTTGTGTAGACAAAAAGAGTTCATTTNTTTTCATTAGGACTCTTCACGTAAACAATGGTTTATAGGTCCTAATTAGCCACTCTTGGGGCATTTTATACTCTGGGGAGCATCGGACAGAGAACGCTTTCAGTTTGTCAAAAGAATGTTGCTGCTTTTTTGTGCTGCAGTAAAATTATTACAATATAGTAATAAATCTGCAAAGAATACCACCTACAACATGTTATGTGGAGTTGGGGGTGGGGAGAAACCTGAATGTCTTATGTGTCAATGAAGTTTTGAAATGAGTGAACTGGGATGCACCTAGATAAATATGTATGTATCCCAATGTTAGATACCCAAATATAGCAATAAAGTAGAGCTATAGGATTTGTCTTTTACTGATAGACTACACAAAGTATGCCATCATACCTGATTCAATCTGACTAATGTAGGTATAAGGAACTATGCCTTGTGGACATCCAGTCTAATCTTTGTGCTTTAGATTTACACTAGCACAAGCAAATCCAATCCAGATCTGGTCTGCTATCCAATCCACTTCTGTATCACTTTCAGAGTAGGCCTAGTTGAAATCTGAACTACTTTTGTATGATGTAAGCTGTGAACCTGATCCTGAACTGGTACAGATATAAAAAGAGACTACATTCATGTGATCAGGGCCCAGATGGACATCTAGGGAACTCTTGGTCTTTTACCTTACCCTATGGTTCACTAGCAATAACTAGATCCTTTTCTCACTGTACATTTTTCTACTCCTAACATAAGTCCCCCTCCCCATGGAAAAGCCCTCCCACAGATAGTCCTGCCAAAAACCTTTACAAACACAGATAAATCCTGGACTTATAAGCAGAGAAATATGGTATGCAGCCTCAGGGAATAGATGCTTTATACAATTTATTCCAGTTGAGGAGCACTAAAATAATAGCGAAGACTTGAAGTTTTTGATCCTATGTTTACGCTTCAATGTAATCACTGTATGCTGGTAATTTGCTTTTATGAAAGCACATAGGCATTGTACTTATTATGGAATAGATAAGACGCCCAAAACTGTTTTGTATATTGTGCACTGTGTTGAATATATGTACCTGAGCTAGATCAATTTATTGTTTAGAGCAAGATAAGTTATACTGGACTACAAGTATGTAAATGACGCAGTTGTGTGGAAGTTGTTGTTGTCCTTTGGGTAATTTACATATTTAATGCTGATACAATTTTCAGCTTCATGGTTTTCAGATTATGTGAATTATTTCAAACAGCTATTGGTTATTTCTGTATCAATTGACATTTGAGGTAGAGAATGCTTTGGGTTGTGCAGTTGTATTTTAAATATGTACTTGCATAGGTCTTCTATTGGTATCCCACCCACCATGTATCATGTAGTGTTTTATAGTTGAATACTTTACTGAAGTGATTTGATTTTCAGATACTTAGCAATGATATTGGTAGAGATCATTTTCCTTTGGTAATATGGCAGACAGGATCTGGAACTCAAAGCAACATGAATGTAAATGAAGTTGTCAGTAATCGTGCTATTGAAATTATGGGAGGCAAACTTGGAAGTAAAGTTCCTGTTCATCCAAATGATCATGTCAATAAGAGTCAGGTAATACAAATGNGTGTTGAAAAGTTTTCATGAAAAATAGAATATGTAATCTTTGTGGAAAATTGCTTTTTACATTTTAGAGAAGTTGAACCAGAAGTCGCCAATCATTTTAAAGCCATGGGCTAGCTTAAGGTCCTAAAGCAAAAGTTAGGCCAGCCAGGGCATCTTTTATGAAATTTTTGTTACTAAGCCAAATTCATGTAAAATTCCCATTTCATTTGCATCCAGGATCAATCAGTATGAACTGGGGTTACAGGGACAGATGTAGAATCCCAATTAAAAGTCAGAAGCTCTCTTGTGCCCACAGATCTGTGTCAATTGATGAAAGAGTTTGTTACAAAATAGTTTTTGTATAAGTAGGTAGGCTTAGAAATGGAATTCTGAGTCAACACCCTGCAGTGCATCAGAAAACACCTTTCTGTAGAGTATAGTGTATTTGGGCAATTCCATGTAGCAGACGTTACAGTTCAATGAAATTTTTAATGTTTTACTTCAAATTCTTTCCAATTGATTAGCTACTTCTCAAAAAGACTTAAATGGAACTATCCCAATATGACTGTGCTCTCTTTCTATGGCAGCTTGTAACTGTTCTTAACTTGTTGTTTGACTTATAGATATTTTTATGGCTGTAACAGACATTGCATCAGATCATCATCAAGTTCAAATACACCTTTTCAAATTGTTCACTCTTCTAAATCTTTAATTCTATCAAGCCAGTTTAACTGAATATCAATTGCAAATGTGTAAAATTTTCAAAAGGCAACTTCTTTTAATTTCTAATACACTCCGTTTCTGTATAAACTTAACACTTTTGCGTAATGGACATAGCATATGGGATGTAACAGAGATTACATATTTTGTCAATGAAATGATAAAGTTGTAATATTTGATTATACTGTTTATAAAGTTGCATCAGCACATTTTAGAGTCCCCACTGCACTTCCATTTCTTTTACTCTGTATGTACCTCAATTATTGATTGGTACAGGGCATTTAATTCTTTTTAAAATGTCTCTTTTCAAATAATCAATTTCATCATCTTTCTCTGACCACCTCCACCCTCCAATACACTTCTGCATTGCCTCGATGGTTGCCTTGTTGCCATCTAGAAAGGTAGCAGCTACAACACCTAGGAATACCTCCCCTTCATACCTGCAAATTACAAAGTCTCCTATTCTCATTTGCTATAGTGATGTGCTCTGACATTCTTCCTCATTCCATTTGCTCAGTTCTGTCTCTGAGTTGCTACTTCTTCATGATAAATGGCTGTTGCAAAGCAAAGGTTGAGGTTCTTGTTCATCCATTTGATTTGAATACTGTTTGCATCTTAATCTTTTCCCTTCCACTGACACATAGTGCTTCTTTTAATTGCTGGAATTGGTTTTGAGCATTTGAATATTTCTTCTTATTTCATTTCTTCAGTTGATGCATTTATTTCTGCTGAGGTAACTGATGTTGTTTCAACTTTATGTTGTTTGCTGCTTGCTACCCTGCAGAACTCTTCAAGACTTGTCACAGCCTGTTGCCTGCTAACTGTTGCCATCCAGACCGCCCTCTTGATACTACCACCAATCCCATCAATTGTACTTTTCCCATGTGAAGTGGCAAAAAGTGCCAATTGAGTACATCCAAGCTGTACCTTTCAAGGAAATAAGGGAGGGCATTAAATACATACTGATTTTTGAAATGGAAGGATGTTCCTTCAGAAAAAATGTCTTTATCCAGTGCTTTTCAGTTGTTTTGAGCCACAAGTCTCCTTTATTCATACAAAAATCACATAGTCCAAACATGCAGGCCTCCAAACTTGTAAAGCAAACAAAATGAGAAACAAATTTACTTGAATAGAGAGGAAACAATGGATCAGCTTTGTGAAGTGCCTCACAAATAAGGATTACATTATCATGATCTGAGGGGGGGGCTCAGCCCCTTAGAATTCTTGCATTATCTTAGCTTTTCAGAGTTTATTGACTTTGCTTCTAAGGTGGTATGATCAATTGTGCACTGCTATATGGTTATTGACACATCTCTTATTGTTGATTGTACTATATCAGTATTAAACTAAAATATCATGTTTCTATCTTTGAATATATGAGCATAGTTGTAGCCAGGCCACACCCAAACTATGGTTGTGGTTGTGCCTAGATCCCCCTTGTTAAAATTTTTAGACATCACCACTGTTTGAGGGTCATTCCATGTCAAATGAACTGGTCATCAACCCCCTTAGAATTGGCTGATTTTTTGGTACATGAGTTTCTACTTCTGAGATAAGGTTGTGTGCCAAAGTTTACTTTAAAATTCCAAGCCATTGTTGAGATATTGATTCTTGGTCCCAGACCCTTTGTGGCATTTTTCTCTAAGCACCGCCACCAAAATTTCAAGGTCTCTGCCATTCTTTTGAGAATAGCTGTTGATCCAATTGAGGAATTAAGCTAAAAAATTCAAGTTGACTATTTCTTTGGGTGAGGAGTCCAAAAATGATATCAAAATAATTGAGTTAGAAGTGGAAAATAGTCAAATTTTGACTCAAAGTTGGATGTATAAATTTTCAGTTTTTCATCACATGCAAAGACACAAATGCTAATAACTTTATGCCAAGCATATAATGACTCAATCTTTTGCCAAGTTAAAGTGTACATATAGGCCTATCAAAATTCCAAAAATGAAGATGAGTATTTTCCCATAGCTCCTACAATTCATCATCAAAATTCATCTAAAATTTGTTTAAGAAAACTCTATTTTCTGTGGGCATGTGTTGAGTAAGGCTTTGGGATTACTTTCCTAGCACAAATTTATGACTAATATCTATGCTGTAGAGACTAAGGTAGAATATGAAAGAGTAAAACATAGCTAAAAATAGACTAGAGAGCAAGTAAACTTGTTAAAAGTAATTGATATAAGTGTCAAAACTAACTAATTAAAAGTATGTTTGAATTCATTATGATGACCTACATCTTTATACAGCTTCAGGCAAATCTTAGCAGACTTTCTTCAAAGCATTGCAAAACAGTGAGTACCTTAAAAAGGCCTTCAAAAGTTACTGCTTGTGCATCTTCAGTTGGCATATACTCCGGACTGCAAAGTTTTCATCAAATTAGAATATTTTGTGGTCACATATGACACCAATGCCCAATTGTCTGACTCTCATGGAAATCCATTTTTAAATGTGAGGCTTCCATGGCTCATTCAGTCAAAAAGGTTCCAGACCACTGGTGTATGAGCTTGATCAAGCACCTTAATGAATTCAGAAGCTTAATCAATAATGTACCTAGTATTTGGTCATTTCAAAGCCTGATGGAAATGAGATACATTAGCAGATAGTCTATACTATGTGTTTTATCACAATTCCAGTGGCAAATAACAAGCTTAGTTTGTGAGATGTTTTAATTTGCTTTGGGGTGCTAAAGCCTGATAATTTTCTAAAAGTTAGCAGTTAACTCAAGGGAAGTGATTCTTGTCTGAAAGAACAGATGGTAGAATACTCTAGTATTTGCAGTTGTTGTAGTACTGTAATTGCTGAAATCTTAATACCAGTGCTAGGTCTTTCTCTTCTAGGACTGCAAGTTCATTTCATAATGCTGCAATAATAGATTTTTTTGATATCTAGAACAGCCCTTGTCATTAACAAAACACTTCGCATGTACTGCATAACACACACAAATGATTATGCTTGTGCAATCATACTGCTAAGATGCTTTTACACAAATGCAGATCTGATCAGGAAATGATGTAAAAGAAGTGTAGCATGCAATAAATGACATTTACGAAAAAAACATTTTCAAGCAAGGAAAGAAGCTAGTTTATGCATGAATATAAAATACTTCTTCATTGGACTATATAATCTGATTAAGAAGTATTTTACATATATATGCTGCTCCTAAAAGTCAGAAACAAGTGATGGTTGCTGTTATCTTGCTATTGTGTGAAATATAAATACTGTACAATCTTGCATATAGGCGCCACTCATATAAAGGCTCTGGCACTTGTATCAGGATAGGACTGCCATGGCACCTTTGTCTGGCCCTGCTTTCCAAGTTTCAGATATCTTTTATTGACATTGAGAAGTAGCATGAATAAGGCAATTTTTCCTAAGGCATAAGTAGTAAATACACAAGTGTCTAATAATAGGCTCTAATTTTGAGACAATATGCTCTGATACATTCAGTCACTAAACAAGGGACCTCTATCCCCTTTCCTCTTTTGTTTTCTTGTTTTCCTGGCCCACAAACTTTCATGGACTAATAGATAGTCCCAGTGTATCTTTTGATCTCAGCTTTCATAAGTTGTTGGGAGCTCCAAAACAATACTCTATAGAATCTTTATAGACAGGGCTAAAGAATAAGGTGATCCAAAATGACACTTATCAAAAGAGATATAGGTGCTGGGCACCTATTTGCGGCCCTATTTTCTAGACTTCAAAATCCAGAAATTTTGAATATTTGGATATAGGTGCTGGTGCTGTTATGGAAGAATGGTAGGTTAAGTGTTTGAGATAGTCATGGCCTTTATCTTTCCACCTCTTTTGCATATACGATAAATTGTAGAACAAATTGATTTGAATGTGTGTAGGCAGACAAGCATGCAGTTCCACATGCTAAATGGCAATGATTTTAGTTCATCAATTGCATTATAATCAGGTGAGGTTCATAAAAGAGAGGCTTCTAGTATAGGATCCATTTATTGAAATAGCCAATAGAATAGAGGGATGCATATTTGAGCTAGGCCTCTATTCAAGGCATTACAGTACATGTCTCTTATCTTCAAGAATTTTCTGCAACCAGGGCCACTGTTGCAGGTTATAGAGCACTTGGCAGATCTTGCCCGAGACTATAGTTGGACCTTCCTAACCTCTGCATTTGTTCTTTCTGGCATAATTGGAAGGTTCTTGGCTCATTTCTAAAAATGTGTCGGAAATGAGGCATTGATATTCATCAGTTCAGTTTCATCATATGCATATCCTATCGCATATGTAGGAATAGGAGGAGAATGTTATGACCTAGAGCTCCCAATCTATTTGATCTCTTCACATCTTGGTTTGTTTTGCGTGTATTTTTTAAATATTCAATTTCTTTTTTTAACTTGGCAAGTCATGCTAGTACACATATACCTGTATAAGAAAATTGGTAATTGTTAGTTTGGTTTTGTCTTGTTTCTTTTGTTTGCAAATACAAATCGATCTATAGCAAGATTTGTATTCACAGATTATAGTGGTAAGAAATGAGATGTTAAAAAATTAAATAAATAAAAATTGCCATTTTGGTTTTCTTATTGCAGAGCTCCAATGACACATTTCCAACTGCAATGCATATAGCAGCAGCAAAGGTTACAAATGATGTTCTGTTGCCAGGGCTGAATAAACTGCACAGTGCTTTGAAGGCCAAAGCAGAAGAATTTCAAGCAATCATAAAAATTGGCAGAACTCATACTCAGGTTTGTTATGGCAGGAATACATCCCAATCATATTTGTATTTTTCCACTATGCAAATGCCCCAACCCTATGAATGTAATTTTACTTTGCTTTTCATGGTTATTTTTTCAAGTAATGATTATCTTTGTCATGATGAAAATTGAAAATAACAATTTTAAGCTTTGTTTTTCATTTTAATGATGCATAGTGATTTGGTGTTTGCAGAGAAGAATATATTTGGCTCTGCATATACTATTTCATGTACTTATTTATCACTGCTGATATTTACGTTTTAAGGATGCGACACCATTGACATTGGGTCAGGAATTTTCTGGCTATGTTACTCAGATGGAATATGGAATATCTAGAATTGAAGCAGCTTTACCTCGAGTTTATCAGTTGGCAATTGGGGGTACAGCTGTTGGAACTGGTCTTAATACTCGAATTGGATTTGCTGAGAAAATGTCTGCTAAAATTGCTGACCTTACTGGAATCCCTTTTATTAGGTAATGAATCTGTCAGTCATTCCTTCAATGCGTAAAGTACTACATACTTATTTCCACCTGCTTGCATTTAGATTCCAGGCAATGTATTTTGATCATTCAAAAGTTAAGAAGGAAAGTAGCATGATGAAGAAAGTAATTTGTGTTGGCAGTGCATATGAATGGAGTTAAAAAATAAAGCAGTAAGAGAAAGCTATGATGAGGAATGATGATTGAAAAAGTTATAGATGATTGGATTACTAAATAGGTGCAGAGTTAAAATTGTGTATCATCACTGCTACATGAACCATCCTCTATTAAAGTTAGTTAGGTTTCCATTGAATCAATTATAAGAAATGTAAGCCATCAAAATCCTCTTGTAAAACATGATCATAACAACATGATATAATATCAATGGTATATCAAAGATAACAAAGAACAAGTGAGAAAGTCTCTAGAAAAGTGTTCATTGTTTAATCAATTTGTAGCAACAACACATGTGATATAGTACCCAATGATCATCATCATCATGCTTCCAATATCTTCTTCAGTATAAGATGAGTTTTCATTAAAGTAAAGAAGAATGCAGTTTCAGGCTTTTGTTTTTTAGTAGTTCTCTATCTCCCCATTGCTTATTCACCTTTGTTCATCCTACATAAAATTGATGGCATATATATTGAATACTTTTGTAATATTTGTCATTTGTGTAATGTGTATTATATCTCAAATTTATGCTCAAAAATTTATGGAAATTTTGACTATTTTGGTGTCATATTTTAGTGCCCCAAATAAGTTTGAGTCACTGGCAGCACATGATGCATTAGTTGAATTAAGTGGTGCAATGAATGTTGTAGCATGCAGTGTAATGAAAATTGCAAATGATCTCCGGCTGCTTGGATCAGGACCACGATGTGGCTTAGGTGAATTGTTTCTACCTGAAAATGAACCAGGAAGTAGTATTATGCCAGGTGTGTTTCATTAGTCTGAGATTTAACTCCTCTTTTTTTGAAATTTTCATAGTCCATTTGCATATTTAAAAGAAGAACTTTACACATTGCATTCACTTAACTGTCATTGTCAAGAAAAATTGTGATGGAATCTCATTTTTCCATCACCTACTGTTTTCCATGCAGTTTGTCATTGAAGTGAATAATCTTGAAAAATGTCGAAGGATGTAGACTCCTAATTGTTAGGCAAACTATATTTGCACAATTTTTAGTTTTGAAAGCCATTTACTTCACTGTAGGGCTATGGAACCTGTTGTAAGTGAGGGGATTCCCCATTGCACCCAGCTGGGATATTGCTGTTGTAGGTAGTGCTTTAATTTTTACCAGTAGCATGCTTTAGCCAAAGTTTTCTGACATAATATTGTTATTTCAAATAATTAAGGAAGTGTTTTTGTTCACATTTTGTATTTCTTTCTGCTTATGCACATGGTATTGTATTTCAGGGAAGACTAGTTCAGTATTTATTTCATATTTTAGAAATGAAAATGCCACACTCATTAATTAATATCTATTGTTCATTGTTTAGGAAAAGTAAATCCAACACAATGTGAAGCAATTACCATGGTGGCAGCACAGGTGATGGGAAACAATGTTGCTGTGACTGTTGGGGGGAGCAATGGACATTTTGAGTTAAACTGTTTCAAGCCATTGATTATCAAAAATGTACTACAGTCTGCAAGGTTGCTTGGTGATGCATGTGCAACTTTTGCTGACCATTGTGTCTCAGGAATAATTGCTAATGAAGAAAGAATAGGAAAGTTATTGAATGAGTCACTGATGTTGGTCACATCATTAAACCCTCACATTGGTTATGACAATGCTGCTAAAATTGCAAAAACAGCCCACAAGGATGGATCCACACTACTACAAGCTGCTTTGAAATTAGATCTTCTCACTGAGGAAGAGTTTAAAGAATGGGTACGTCCTGAAGAAATGCTAGGTCCAAAATAGTTGTCATGCTTTCAAAACAATCGTCTTTTGTAGTTAGTGAGCTTGAGCCGACAAACATCTTGCTGAAGTAATAATGCTGTTTTGCATGCTTAACACACTATGCTTACAATTTTACAACCAAAATTGATTGAAATTCCTTCATTGTCTACTTAAACAATGCTAGGTGATTTTTTTCTCTCAAATATGTCTTGTTTTTCTTTCAAAAGTTGCATGCTTAAACCATTTTGCTGTAAACTACTCATCTGCAACATAGAGCTGTGGTTTGAGATCTGTAGGATAGAGTTTTTTAAAGAATATATCTTTCTTTTACCTCAGCTTTCACATGGAATGCAGCCATATAATAATGTCTAGTGCTGATCTAGAAACTGTTTGACTATGTAAACAACATAGTTATGGCGGGCTTTCAATTTCAGGTAATTTGAATAAAATGAAGATTGCATACAAGCATATACATTGGTCCTTTTCTGATTTGTATGAGCACTTCATGAACTTTCAAAGGGAAATAATTAACAGTTGTTTACCTTAAATAATGTGTAATGGTGCCAAAGTTATTTAAAGTTACAATTATAGCAACGTCATGTAATGTAGAAGATGCAAATAGATTACATAAAATATTTACTAAATATATATCTGCTACTAAACATGCATCTCATAATGGTTTCTGAAAATACTAGTACTCATTCTGATAAGTATTTGTCAATGCCAAATGAGATATTGTGGTACTTAGAAGATTCAAGAAATGACCTACAGTATGTACCTTGAAAGGCTGGCATCCTAGTCATTGTCAATATTCAAATGGTAAATATCACTGATGCTACTAAGGTACATTCAACAGATGGAAGAAAATATTTTATCTTTGTAGTGCAGGAAAATTAGGGGTTTGAGTATTCATGTGCTTCTTATAAGGTGCAATGCTAACTTTTGAATGCACATGGTCATCTGTTGAACTAAAATACAACTCCAATAAACCCTTAAACAAAGTTTTGAAGTCAAATAAATCAAAGGATATAGCAAATGAACACACAATATATATAAATAGTACTTTGCAAAGGATTTTTGAAACAAGGAAAACCACCTTGCAATACTTGACAATATGCAAATGCAAGTTTGTTTGGTACATACATTACTGATATGAGATATAGCCAGCCTAACATAGTTCAGATAACATGGGACTGATCAATTTTGTCCAATCTAATTTTTGCCATTTATACTTTAACTTTAAAAATCATGATGACTATGAGTGTGTATTGTTTTAACATGCCCTTAACAGATAGACATCTCTAAACACTAGCCACTCTACCTACAGCAGAAAGTCAGCTTTAAGGATGGGGTCATACAGTGAAGAACACACCTGTACTTATCAAAGCATTAGGATCTTTAATCCAGATTATGGCAAAAAACAGCATGTATTCATTATAAAAAGATAAAAAGCTCTTTAGCAATTTTGTCTTTAATACTACAAGTTTATTAAAAATGTGGCCTTATACATACTGGTTACTTATAATGTGGTTCCATATATAGTGCACCCTTATAGCCTAATCCAAATTATGCGGGTAAGACTGTCACACATTAAGTCAATATTAAGCTCTAATACCACGATGCAGAAATATAATTCTCAACAACACTATGTACAATTAAGATTACTATTATCAGTATATAAAATATTAAATTGTGCTGCAATGTTTTCAGAGAGCAAGTTGTCTTGGATCAAGAGATAGCTCTCTAAACTCAAATATGGGTGTAAGACTTGCACATTTGGGTAATTTCACACTCTTGAATGCAAATAGAAAAATTTTCGTGCATCCTTAAAATGATAATAGAAGGAAAGTAAAAATTAATTTTTATTTCTTGTAGAAATAGTACTGCTAGTACATGTCTTTTTAGCTAAATGAAGATATTTGATACTATTTGGACATGTCTTCATATGAATTCTATTCCTCCATACTCCAGTGAGTCAAGCAGTAAGTGCCAAAATACAAAAAGCCTAGCATAAGTGGGAGTAAACCTGAGGGTCCTAGAAGGAAGGGAACATCTCTCTCGAAATACACAGGCAACTGTCTACAGGTTTCTGGGCATGGTGTAAAGCACTGGATATGAGTAACATGTTACTTCTAAGTAACATATTGCTCATATCCAGTGCTTCAGCTTCAGAGCTCCAAAGAAACAACTGCTCTCTGAAATATATTGGGCTGCTGAAATAGTGAAAAGCATAAAATAATATATGTACATCAACTTGGTGCAAAAGTAAATATACAGCCAGGGTCATTGGAAGCATTTCCTGCAGAAATCCAACCTTTGATATAGAAAAATACAAGTTTTCAAAAAGTACCAAAATTACTGCCTCCCACTGCTGTGTTTTTGCTGCTACCCAATTTGTGTATTGGACTGTGAAATCATTCCATAGGCAGTATATTTGAGAAGAAGAATGGCCACAAAACCAGGAAACATATGAATGAACCAATAGGAAAACACCCAAAGTAAACCATATTGATCATACAAAGCAAAAATATATAGAATGTGCAGCAATTTTAAAAAGTTATTAATTTAGGGAAAAACAATAAGTCATGGTGTGAAAATGGGAGGCTAGAAACCTGGTTTCAAAACAGGAGATTTCCAACCAAACTGGGAGAGTTTGGAACTCTGTTCCTGTTTAATGCACACACATAAGCAGGAAAACTCCCATAATTCAACATTTCCTTAAGTTTTTGAATGGTAAAGAACATGTGTCCCTGAAGGCTCCCAATTTCAACATCCCTGGATACAACACAAATATTAAGTCACTATACACATTTCTACAATTGAAAATGGGAAATATTGGCCCATATTTCAATCATATTGTCTAGTCCAATTAGATACCCATCTTCCCGATTTCCTTCAATCCATTTTAATCGATGATTTAATGTCATATTCCCAGGCAACTGTTTAGTTTTCCCAAAATCAATCAGCCACACACCAGTATTTCCTTTCCAGTCATGAACAAACAGCAGTGAGCTTCCAATTACCTAAAAAAGGAATGAGTAGTTAATTTCTTGCTTGTCTAAGCTCCTGGTTGTGTCACTAGAATGATGATACCTATAGGCCAGGAGTTCTTAACTAGTCTCATTGCAAGAACAGTAAATTATGTTGAGTTCTATACACAGGCCACTGAGAATTTGCCTTGATTTACATAACATCCAAGGACTAAATATTAAGCAAAATTGCTTATTACAGCAATAAGTGTTCATCATACATCTTCAAAAATATCAAAAAATGATGAATTTCTCATTCCTTCAAAAAATTAAAGTTTCACTCAAAGAGCATGCTTTCATTCTGGGGATACTTTGGGAAAATATACGCCTGCCTATTACAAATTCCCTGAGCACTTAAAAAGCAGCTACATTCATTGTAGAGAAAAGATTTATGACTCAGGTTGAAAAGGCTTGAGGTTCTAAGAGTGGGAAAATTAAATATTGAGGCTCCTCTTGAAAACTGATGTCCTTGGGGATAAAGGAGAAAAAACTCCATGACAAGTGAGAAAAGGTGACTCCTGAAAAGTGAGGTCAGGATGTAAGCAGCACAGCAAACTAGTAGTTTCAAAATGTGCTTATGAAAGTGCATGCAAAATGAGTGGTGTTCAATATCACAAACAAACAATACTTCGGCACATTTAATGTGCCTTAGCTATGTTTAGGGATCTATATTTATATGAGACGATAACTGCATGAAATTTCAAAACCTCATGTGATGCAAAGAATGGTGAAGACTCCAAA
>OLMO02000275.1:360501-371456 GCA_900291935.2 Cassiopea xamachana
GGAGCCTCTGCTTCATTTGCATTGGATCAACATGCATCAATAGATAGTGTCCTTCAAGCTGGGGACTGGTCATGTTTACAAACTTTAATAAACACTATAATCGGGTCAATAAATCCCTTCCCCCCAAGGAACTTTCAATGACAATTTCCTCAAGCAATATTTATCGTTCATCTAATAATCAATAATTACCACAAAATTATCTCACTAGCGTATCAATCTGCAATTCAATATTTGATTATCTGAATTCATTAGCACTATGGGATACATGTCTTTTTGGTGCCAGTTTCGGGATTCAATCGAGTGTAATGCCAAGGACCTTTGAAGTCTCTAATCAGAAGGAAATAAGCTGTGCAATGCGCAGCGACCTCGATGCGAAGAGGAGGCGAGGAAGAAATACAAATTGGAGGAGACTCGATGAACTCCAACTTGAGTTCTCTGAGCCTCCTCGTAGCATCGAGGTCGCTGCGCACCCACCATTCCCAACCCCTCCTTGAACATTCCTCTCAATTAGGATTTGTCCATGGGTTGTCTTTTCGGTAAAATACTGCGTGCGAGGGCGTAGTCTATTGCTTATATATCAGATTTTAATGTATTGCTGTCAAGAGCGTGCTGGAACAGCCAATAGGATCATATCTAATAGGATAAGGGAGATTATAGGGATAAGGGAGATTATAGGGATAATAGGATAAGGGAGATTATACTTGAATGCTTTGCAAAATTTGATTGTCTTTGAACGTCGTCTCAATAAGGAGTTGACAGAAGATGAAAGGGTACATTCTGGTGTTTTCACTGGCGTTTCTTCAGAGATTCAAAATGATCTCATTGAATGCATAGATTCTGTCATCCAACATCAGATTTACAAGGAAATTGAAAATTGCAGATTCTTGAGCATTCAGGTAGATGAAACAACAGATGTTTCTACTAAGGAGCAGCTCAGTGCCATCATTCGTTTGGATAGCGAAGGTGAAACAGTTGAGAGGATTATGAAACTTTTTATATTAGTTCTGATAGATCCCACTTTTCCTTGGTTGTTGGTTTATGAAATACATTTGCAAAATAGAATTGTCATCATTGCTAATTATTATCATATTTTGCTTCTGAATATTTACTGATCTGGATAGAGTTGATTTGCATTCATTAAGTTTGTTAATATTTTCATACCACCATCCCCACTTTTCCTTGGTTGTTGGTTTATGAAATACATTTGCAGAGCAGAATTGACCTCATTGCTTATTATTATCATATTTCGCTTCTGAATATTGGTTTTAAGAGAAGCTAATGAGTCTCACTGTTCTCCCCTTACCATAAATGCCTGCAAAGATGTTTTGAACCTCAAGGCTTTAGAATGGCAAGGAAGAGTTAACTCATAGTTTAGCATACTGAAGGTACTTTTTCCCTACACTTGTTGGAATATAAAGCATCAGATGATAGCCAAACAATCAACAGATCATAAATAACTGGAAGAAGATTCATCCCTGATTGTGCCAATGTTGGAATACTCTTTTGCTGAATCAATCAAACTTTGTTGCAGAATTAAGTTGCATATGAACTTTTAAATTTGTGCAATAATGATAGCAGTTTGATTGCCCCCAGCCTTTATGCTGCCAAAAGACTGGTAGGATTCCTTATGCTTAAAAATGGAAACTTCATGCATAGGCAAACCCTTGACGTGCGGCTTGAGCGTAACTCAATTGGAGTTCACATTGAGGACTAACTTGCCTGGCAATTACAATTCGATATTTATAAGATTCAATTTTTATCTCAAAATGTTTTGCCTAACTGTGAAACCTATGATTTAATTCTATGTAGTATATTTTTTACAGCAGTTCTGAAAACAACAATCTGTAATTTAGAAGGGGACTTAAGTCAATAAAAATGGTGCTAAAATCTATCGTCAATGTAAAAGTGAAATCATGCAAATTACATTATACTTGTAGGAGGAGATGTATGTCAACTTTAACTATCTCAAAATGGGTACTTTCCATAGAGTGTTCAAAATAGCAGGGTTAAGAAAATTTTTGAGACCCCCTCTTATGTTTTTTCCTTTCATTCCAAAGGGGCAGGACTAACTTTTTCATCCTAGCTTCGCCACTGGAAAAATATAGCAATAATGACATTTAAAACCTTAAATGATCTCACTCTGGTGTACTTAAAGGAATGTTTCCAGTATTCAACTGATATGCTTGGATACAATACAAGATCAGCAAAGAAATTTCAGAGCAAGAGCTATTAGAATTTGAAATGCTTTACCAGTGTGAAAGTTAGAAAAAACAGAGATAGATAGATAGATAGATAGATGATAGATAGATAGATAGATAGATAGATAGATAGATAGATAGATAGATAGATAGATAGATAGATAGATAGATAGATAAATAGATAAATAGATAGATAGATAGAGATAGATAGACAGAGAGAGAGAGAGAGAGAGAGAGAGAGAGAGAGGGAGGGAGGGAGGGAGGGAGGGAGAGAGATGAAGCTTGGAACATCATCATCATAATCGTCGTCGTAGAATTCTTGGATGCATTTCTTCGGTGGGCAACTTTATACTTGGTCAGGATTCCTTGATGCACGAGCGGTCTTTAGAATCGTAGTGGAGAGAATAGACATTTTAATAACTTTTATCTTCATTCTAACTTTACTGTATATATGGCTCGCTTAGGTGGCTCGTGTCCCTGCCATTGAACCTACGAACTCTAACTCACGATTCACATAGTTCTAGTTCAAGCTCTCTAGTTCTTCAATATCCTAGTTCTTCTTCAATCCTAGTTCTCTACGAGGGGAGCGCTTAAATAGTGTAGAAATACTGATTTTGGATGCATCATCCTTTTTGCCTCCTTAATCCGTAAACAATAGAAGTGAATGCCGCGTTATCCATAGTCATTATTATGGGGTTTTCTTTGGTGTGCCTAGCTTCACGAAATTACTACGTTTGTATTACTTATATCTAACCTAACTTATTTCTTAACGATTAATATAAAATACTTTTGGACAAGTTGCGCGCCTTACCATGTAATGAATAGAAACTAACGATATACGCATATGCTTACATTACTTGGAAACTATAATGATTTTTTTGGCTCATTTCCATCGAGCCCTCGACGTATCTCACGAACAACTAATGAGACGGCCCTCTCAACCTTTCGCAAGCCTTGAGAATCCAAATACCTAATATACCAACGCAAAACGACATATACCTCTACAGTCTTCTACAAGCACTGTGAGTCTGAATACTAAATAACAACATGTGAGACGTCCTAACAAGATACAAGTACTTTCGCAAGTTACTTTATCTGTCTTAATTTTCCATGTATAGCTCCAAACTTACATTTATAAATTAGCAGTATGACACCAGCATCAATAACAAGGCTAAAAATTCTGCTCCTTTTCAAAGCAGCACTTTAATAGGACTTAATATATATGACTTTTTAATACAAACCCATTGTAAATCGTGGGTTTTCAATGCTCCTTTATTTTTTAACTTTATTTGCGCTTCAAGTATCTTGATAAACCCTAAATTTTTATGCATAGTAGGCCCTGCTGTAATAAATTGAACTTTAGCTCGATTAATGAAGGCTACCCACTTTAAATATTACACATTATTATTACTATTAGTATAGAAGAGGGGATAGGATCTAAGAAAAGGCAAATTTGTGTTACCTTTAGCATGAATGATCCCTAATGAATCAAATTCTACCTTAAATGAACATTTAAAATGCGCAATAAGTCTTAATTCTTCTACTTTTTCTGACCCCTAGCCCCGCTTAATCCAACCCCATGGTAAATAGACACTTAGAAGTTATGATTACCATTTAATGAAAAAGTAGATAGGGGATGTCTCTGCTAATTTCCTTGAGTCTTGAGTCCAGATTCCATTCTGTGAAAGGGACTGGGAAAGAAGTATGCAATGCGGGCTGGAACAGCATAGAAGCGAAGGATCCTCCATCTTTTTGTCTTCTAAATAACTCTGCTTATGTGTATTTTGATTACGCTGTAGCCTTATTACGTACTGCCTCAGCATATGCAAGTGATATTCTACAATTTTGTAGTATATCAGGTGCTAGTGTTATTGTTATAATTTTCTGAGAGTCCTTATGCGCGATCCTGAAGTCCATTCGGAGTAATATACTGAAGATGAGACCAGGGAAAAGTGATCGGCCTAGTAGAGAGGGAAGAAACGTTGTATCATATATTGAATCAAATAGCGAAGATGAATATGAAGATGAAGGATATGAACTCTATGATGCCAGTGGAGATGAAATTGAAGGATGCAAAGGTATTTGAGCATCATATTGATGTAATTGCAATGGCTTCCATTAAAGGTGCTGCAATAATAACGGTTGTAATTAGTCACACGGGGAATGGTTGCTCCCCAATTGCTAGCTTTTCAGAGAGATGAACATAGATTTTCATATTGATCACCATAGATTAGGGATTTAAATGATTTTGCACGATTGATCACTTCATACTAGTTCTATAACTTCCGCATGTAAAATTTGGATGATCTGCCAATGAGCTGTGTTGGCCAAGCCTGGCCCATCACAGCAATTGGCATGCCCGAATGTTAGATTCAAAATTGATCTAACATGATCTTTATCTTGAATCTAATAGATTAGATTTTGCTTAAGTTTTGCTAGAGTTGAGTCAACTGATGACCTTTACGACTCAGGAAAACACAAATTGCAAAATATAAGCAGAATCTATTGCTATTATCTTTGATTTTGAACCCTCATAAATGCTTATGCTGTTCTCTACCATTACCTGGGGGTACGCTCAATTAAGAGGGTACCTACACTTATTACAAATCTTTGCTCAAAGAGGTGAACTTATTCAGGGGTGTGCTTATTTGAAAGGGGTGGAGTAAATCAAATAATTATGGCATTCATAGTTAGTGTCAATCATATTACAGTAAGTCTGTAATCCTTGAGGAAGTAATTAATTTCCATTCTTCCCAGGGTATTGTACTGTATTGTAGTTTTGTGTAGTAATTGTAAATATTTTGATTGCTTTACTTGGGGTTTCTTCTTTTATAGATGATGTTTCTGAACTTCCCCCTGAATTCAGGAGTGCTGGTCTTACTGCCCAGATGGAAATTCCATGTGGAAAAGTTTTTGGGCCATTTTCTGGTGTTATATCAGAAAGTTCTGTGCCACCAAAGTCCTCATTTACTTTTGTTTGCCAGGTATAGTATGCAACATTTTGTTAGCAATGATTAGCAAGGGACAGATGGATTATGTGAAGTCTTTTTTTAATCAATTTGCATTTGTTGTTCCACTCTTCCCTCCAGTGCTAAGTAGCTAAAGATTAGCCATCCTGTTTTTTTAAAGAGATGGCAACTTGGTATGCATGTCAGTGAGTAAGTAATGGATATTTAACATCCTAGGCCCCTCCATCCTATGATTTGACTCTTTTGCCCACCAGCTGTCAACCAAAGTTAGTTTATCAAGCTCAGATAATCATTACAATTTAGCTTAACTCTACTTTACTCACATGTGTCTCAATAAGGCACAAGTTAAATAAACAGTGCCAATGATAGGTTTGTGTTGACCAATGGTAGGTTGATGCCACTTGTGATTTGTAGAGCTACTTACCTAGACTCTCCAATCTTTTCTAACCAAAGACTATGTAATACATGTAAGCAAGAAAGAACTTTTATTTGCAAATAGGGAGCCGTTGAGCTACATGTTTTCTCAATAAAAAACTTTTATATTCACAAGTTCTATTTGAAGCTTAGTAGACTTGATTCTCTGATTTTAGATAATCTATGTATTTTGCTTGAATTACAATTGCTTTCATATAAGCATACTGAAATTGCTGTTAATTGCAGCCCCACCAAATTAAAAATAAAGTCATTATTACTTTCTAGGTGAGAAATTCAAAATCCCAGACATTTACTAATTTTTACACAGACAAGTCTGAAAAGCATAAATGTGATTGGTTGAAAATGATAAAGCCACCATTTGGAAATAAGTTGAGTAACATTGTTGCATATAATAGTGACAATGGAGTATGTTATCAAGCAGTAAAAGATATCAGCATTGGAGAAGAGCTTCTTGCTCTATTCAGTGAAAAGAAATCATCAGGTGGGATGCACTTTTCTTAGCTCTTAATCAAAATAAAATTGAGTGATACTCAAACTTACACTTTGACATCAATAGTAGAGCAGTATTCCCTAACCTTTAGAGTATGGACCAGTACCAGTCTGTGGACCAATTTGTAACAAACCGCACAAGAAATTCTTAAAGTTTTCCATTGTACTATTATCTGGGTCTAATGTATTACCACTGGTAGAGTGCACCAGTTATACCCCAATTTGTGTCCCACCAACTTTTTTGCATGCTAAATAGTCCACAACAATAACAAGGCTGGAAACATTGTTGTAGGGTACTACTTAGCACTCATGGCTCAAGTCAACACCCATATTTGAGATAGTACCCAATTTAGAATACATCATTTCACAAGCTTGTCCTGCTGTTAGCATGATGAAGGCATAGATTCAATGGATGTATCTTTTAGCTAAAGTGGTCCCTCAAGCTTGAACTTTGCAAGTTTTACTTTTGTTTTTCTACATAATGAGCCCCAAATACCAAATTGTCTTGAATTCATCCCCATGGAGCATATTTTGGTTTTTGCTCCGGGCCAAGTTTGAAGGAGAAGCTTATTAAAGGGGAGGTGTAAAAATTTTTCTTGTACAGTACCTGGTCATATTGCTGTTGAAATATTTATACTACTCTCAAGTCATAAATGAGCTCCCCTACTTATTTATTATTTGAAAAATTCTTACCCTAGACATCCTTTTTTCATACCCCCATTTGTTATTTTTGAGTCTGTAACTGAATTGAGTAAATACTCAATTCAGTTACCCTTTCTACTATTTACACTTTTAGTCTATTTGGGACTTGAGAGTATTGCACTGTATTTTGTTTGGTAAAAAATATAAGGTGTTTTATTAAAAATTGTATATTCATTTGAATGAGCAATTTGTTCATCATTTGATGACAACTTTGTCTTTCATAACTTTAAAGAACACTAATAAAGGTATCAAATAGTTAAAAGTACATGCCAGGGTGGAGCTTGTTTCAGGGGGTTTGTGGGATATCCCATGTGGAGAGTACCTAGCTTCGAAGCTCAACTGTAGCAATATTTGGCAGAGGTTGATAAGAAAGGTCCATATCCAAAATTTCATAGTTCTACCTTATCAGGTTTCCAAGCTATGGCTTATTGAATATAGTTAAAGCTTTCTACCTCTT
The DNA here is from genome assembly GCA_900291935.2 of Cassiopea xamachana. Lineage (NCBI taxonomy): Eukaryota > Metazoa > Cnidaria > Scyphozoa > Rhizostomeae > Cassiopeidae > Cassiopea > Cassiopea xamachana. Next base: position 367,752 of record OLMO02000275.1, read on the forward strand.
GAGATCAACTACAAAAGTATAGCACAATGATATCAATTGAGGTTTCAAGATGGGGTAAGAATTGGTTATAGTGGTATGAGTCATTTATTGCAGTAGGGAAAGCCTATATACCAAAGTTATACAATAACAGCTTGCATATAGCAAGTCAATAGAATGAGAATCTTTATGCATCCTAACTGCCATGTATCACTTGTAGCCAGAGTTCATTTAATATGCACAAGCTTGTGAGCAACACTTAACTTTGATCCAAATTTATATTGGACCATCTATTACATTCAATATTTTATTTAGGCACATTTACCTTCAATCTTTGCTCACAGGCACAAAGTATGTGTAATGAGGCCTGCTCATAACATGAAGACCAATTCTTGCCCTTTTGTGAGATTTCTTGTATCAACTTTTTGGTAGCCACTAATTATTTGGAAAAAGTTGTCAAAATCAAAGTTACCACCTGGGTGAGGTCAGCCTTTTAATCATTGTGCTCTATTTTTGTAGCTGATCTTTAAATAAAGACATCTTAGTCTTAGTCAAATTTAGATTACAAGATCTTTAACCTAACACCTGTAATGTCATCTGTTTATGCTATTGCTATTCAACTCTCTGTTCTAACATTGCTCAACACCAGCAAAACAAAGTTATTTTTCACAATAAAATGTACATCATCGAGACAAGACCATTCATAACAAAACAACTGCTCATTGAAACAATACAATAGAATCAACCACATTGCAACAAAGCCTTTCATCATACATAACTGCTCACAATAACAAGACTGTTTACAATACACAAGACAAACACAATGGGAGGATTTACCATGAAGCAAATCTTGTAACATCTGCCAATATTGAGAAAGTCTGCTGGCTGCTAGAAATGCTGTTATTTTTGTAGTTTATTCCAAGAGGATTGCAACTACATCATGTAAAAAGAGACCCTCTGTCATTTTATTAACATCATCAGTGAGAAATTCGATTGAACCTAATGAAGAAGGCAAAAATCAAAAAGTCGCTAGAAAAAGAGAGAGAGGTAGAAAGGGAGCTCCAAAGAGAGTTGTTCAAAACATTGTGGATTTAGAGGATAATCATGAGGATTCAGGAGCAGAAGAAGTAGCTAATTTACAGGAAGGAGCAGAGAATGATGCAAAAGCTGAACAGCTAGGTAGTTCTAAGAAAAAAAGAAGTGAAGTTAACCCTGTAAATGATGAACTGTCCCAGATTTCACATTGTGGTGATGAAAATGGTAGTGATAGAACTACAAAGCCAACTGGTATTTTGCAAGCATTTTTTCCTCAATTTTCTATTGACATTATTCCATATTAGAGCAAACAGAAATAGCTTTTATCTAGCTAGAATTGCTTTTTTGTTGAAATTTTGCTGTTGTTGTTATTTACTTGGTTTTGAGTAGGCTGTTATACCTAGCTTTTTCAGCTAATTTAGCCTTGCTATGCATGCCGCATCCAGGCATGGGACTCCTTGTTTAATGTCCTTTCCGAAGGATGGCAGAGTGAGCTGTTTTGGTCGTTCATCTGAAAAGTCGCCCATCCAGTTTCTGACTGTACACAGCCATGCTTAACTTCAGTTAAGCTGATGGAAATGGCTTGGCCGCTTGGCCACTCACCCCGCTACTCATGATGTCACTAATAAATCAACAACATTTGAGAGATGTACTTTAGTATGCCCTTAAAGCGTATTCTCTTTTGTGTCAATACAGCTCATTAATTAAATTTTGTTTTTCACATTACGTTTGGCTGCTCAGATTCCCATATTATTGCTATTTTGAAAAATCAAGTTCATATTTGCAATGCATGAATTTTGCCAAATGTTTCCACTGTTTACATCTTATTAGTGTTGCTATGCATAGTATGTAGAAGCTTTTGATCTTTAGAAGATTGTTGATATTCTGTGCAATTCCTAAGGCATTATCTCAAGCAATGGACTTACAAAGTGCAGCTGCTGTGACGAAGAATTCACTGATTACGAAAAGTTTGAAGAGCATTCAGATAGAAAAGAATGCAACAATAAACGAGGCATTCAATGTGAAGAGTGCTCCTCTGTTCTGAGGACAAAAAAGTCACTGAAAAGACACATTTTAAATGCCCATACCCAACACAGGTGGATAAATTTGAGTTCAAGACAATGTTGCATTTATAGTAAGCCTTAGGACCTTTGATACTACTTACAGTGAAACCAGGAGAAGACATTATGAATTTCTGATAATTGAATTAAGTACTTGGTTCTTTTATATAATTGATGAACTGTATGTTCATATTCTGTCTCATGTAGCTGAATGGAAAATGCACCAGTTATCAGTTTTATTTGGAAACCATATATTGCACAAATGCTGATAATTGTATATGCTCATTGTGACATTTGTTTGTAGGCTGCTTTCAATTTGTTCTGCATCTTACTCCTGGATTATTTGACTATTTGTTTATTGTCAGGTGTGAGACTTGCCATGAGGTTTTTCAGAATAATCAAGATCTACAAAAGCATTGTCGAGAAACTCATATGACTGAAGAAGACCTGTATAAAATTTGTGAAATATGCAAAAAACGTTTTGCGAAGAGCTACATGGCAGAGCATATCAAGTCCCATAACGATGCATTCAGATGTAAGATTTGTCAAAAAACTTTTTCATGCGGAAGTAATTTGAGAAAGCATAAAAAGAAGCATAGACCAGGATACAAGCCAAAGAAACAAGTATGGAATGCAAAAAAGATAAAATGTGGCCAATGCGATAAAGTCTTACGAGGCTCAAATGCATTGAAAGTAGGCAGTTTTATGATTATCTTTCATCACCAGTCGAGAGCTCCAAGTTAAGGAAGCACGACCTTTCAATTTATGATGTTGCCTGTGTTCTTGATTCTATTTATCATAAAGTAAAAGTTTGTGCTGATGAATATTATTTTCATTCGACTTCTTTGATCCATAGATTTTGTCTCACAAGCAACAGAAAACCGAACTTTATTATTTATTTGCCTACGAAAGCCATCTAGTTTGCATTTTATGATTGCCTATTATGAGCGTGCTAACGTCAATTACTTGTTGTGCGGCAATTTGATGCCATAATTGTCATATCTTGTATGCTTCTTTGTCACGGCCACATTAAAGCCAAGTCTTTGGGATTTTCTATTGTTGAAGTGCTTAAATTAGCGGTTTAATAGTTACCGCGGTGCAAATATTAGTGCAAAATAGATTAACGTTGATGAAGACAAAATCGCACACTAAGCAATGTATCGTTTTGTTTTCATGTAATAAGGTGCATCATATCAGGCCACTCCCCGCTGCGATTTATTTGCATTATGCTAATTAGTTGTTCTCTAGGCTCACATTCGACTTCATACTGGAGAGAGACCATTTAAGTGTGACAAATGTGATTGGGCATTTGTACAACGGGCCCATTTAATCCGACATAAAAAGGTGCAGCATGGCGAAGGAAACCATACTGAGAAGTTTCAATGCAGCACTTGTTCAAGGTGGTACTCCACTGAAGCAATATTGGAATTGCACATTAACACAATACATAAAGGGCTTCGACCATTCAAATGCAGTATGTGTAAAGACACATTCAATATACAAGGTTTAAAGTTTAACCATATTGTTTTTATATTTTGTTTTTCTATATTCCTTAAGACAACTGCGTCTTTTTTTGTTTACATTTGAAGTTTATGCCTGCAAACTTATTGATATTTTGAGGTTTTCATTCCAT
>OLMO02000275.1:388851-409478 GCA_900291935.2 Cassiopea xamachana
TACATACATACATACATACATACATACATACATACATACATACATACATACATACATACATACATACATACATACATACATATACATACATACATATACATACATACATAAATCTTTTGAATTTTCCTTTTCGCTCCTTCGGTATTAGAGCGTTATATCTTTTGTCTAACCTACGGAGCATACGTAGTGATTGTTTTTTCTCCGTAGTTGTTTACGTTGTCCAAGCCTAAGAAAAGAACTTGAAGAAAAAGGTGAAACCCCTCAACCCAAAGTGTACAAAAAAGCAAGGACATGGAAATGTGGTGAATGTGACAAGTGTTTCTCTGGTCCAAGTGACCTCAGAGCTCATCAAAGGGTTCACACTGGGGAACGTCCTTACAGTTGTGAAGTTTGTGGTAAAAATTTCACTCAGCCTGGAAACCTCACTAAGCATGAAAGGTATTCATTTTACTTTGCTTTTTCATTTTTGGCTTTCTTCTCCTTTTATATTTAGTTCCCATAATAAGTCTTTAATTTCTTTGAATTGCTTTATCAACATAAGCAATACAAGCAACATAAGCAGGAGTTTGCTAGTCTCTTACATTACTCAAAGTGTGTTCAATTGAATACCAAAGAAGTATTGATACTTTTTATGTTGTAGCTACTTAATTACACAGAATAGTTCTTCTTACAGGATTGTCACAAGCATTATTTGACTCGTTCATGCGTGCAATTTTCCTTATCTTGTAGCTCATTATGCAAAACAATAAGGTACTTAGTATTATCTTATTCAGCCTGTAAGAAGTCTTTTCTCTTGGTAGGAACTTTAAGTTTAATGTTTCCCTACAGTGTATTTGATTCTTGTGAAGCACTTCAACTAGCTCTTTGTAACTGGTCAGTTGCTTATATGCTAGATATGTCCATGGTGGAAAACAGCGTCCAAAAGATAGCAGAAAGGAAAAAAGATATTCTTGCAGCCTTTGCTGTAAGTCATTTTTGACACCAGCTGATTTGTCAATGCATTGTCGAACTCATACCGGATTGAAACCATTTGAATGCACTCATTGTGGTATGGCATTTACACAGAAAGGTAACCTTAAAAAGCATGTGGCACGTTGGCATACATTGAACGCCCCAACAACACGCCGTAAAGCGTCTGCTAGAGAAAATCAAGAGGAACGGGTTGTGATAAAAGGCCTAGAATCAAGCGACCAGACTGCTGATAATAGAACGATGACATGCTCAGTTGTTATTCCGCCATCTTTTATAACAAATAACAAAGAAGTTGTCATTACGAATGTGCCGGTTTCAATGGCTGCGAAGCTCAAGCAAAAAGCAACTGAGGTAGCAAAATCAAATGAGCCGTCTTCTGTCTCTTTGGCGTCACTCATCCAATGCCTGACGGAATCGCAAAAGGAAGTAACGGCCGTCGAATGTGCTGAGAATCCAATGCCTAAGAGACAGAAGTTAGGCGAATCACTCAGCAAAGCAACAACATCAACAACAGTGATGCAAACAGATGACTCCATAGTTTCATCTTCATTTCAAGATTCTTTGACGAAACTGAATGTTCTACCACCTGCAAAACAGTCATTTCCGCCATTGACCATACCGCCTGTATCAAATTTCATACGACTATCTACTGATGCTCACCCCATTTCGGCTGCACCTTCGTATCCAATGGACATGATGAAAAGTTTTCTTGCACCAAAATCCACAACAGGAACAGAAAACAAACAAAGTTCGTCACTATTGTCTGAACAACCATCTACAACAACAGCAACACCTGAAGCTGCAAAAGATATCAACAGAGTTCAGGACATACTTGGTGATTCTGGTCTCATAGAAATTAACGCACAAAGATCTACTGCAGCTTCAAGCTTAAATTTTTCAGGTGATTTCACAGGACAAGTAAGAGGCCTGGAATTTACGCAAGCTGACAGCGGCGGTAGATTTCGATTTCCATTCAGAAGCCCAATAAATAGGTGATTGAATTCTTTATCAGTTTATCAAATTTCATTTAGCCCTTCAAATCAACATTTTCTTTATAAATTCAATTTTTGTAAGCATGTGTGTTCATCTATTTTAAAAAATGATTTTGTCATTCCCATTTCATTCACCTTTCAAAGTAAGAATACTGACAGCTCAGTGACGGTGATTAAATGATTCACAACAACAACAACAGTAGCAGCAACAGCAGCAGCAATTTAGTCTTTGCTATTTTTGCATTTGAATTTTCAGTTCGGTTGTTTTCACGCATAATTTTCGTGTATGAGTTCGGCTGAGTTTTCGTATATGAGTTCGGCTGAGTTTTCGTGTATCAGTTCTCTGAGTTTCATGTTTTTCGATATAGCCCTATATTTTTCTAGGAAAGTAGAAAACTTTTTTAACTTTTGTAGTAATGTGAGCGATTGGCCGTTTTGAAATTGGAATACCTTTAAGTATTGATTTTTAATACAAATTTGAAGTTGAGATTGAATTGATTTTTTAGGTTTGAATTGATTTTTTAGGTTTCAACCTGAATCTCCCAAAGGTCTTCAATTACCATTCGATGGGCAATTCACCACAGCCAGTTTTTTATCCTCTCAGCGCTTGACCCATCCAGATTTTTCAAGGCAAACTCGCGTACCCAGGAGGGAAATATTTCATAATATTTTAGCTCCATCGCAGAGTGAGTATCCAGCAACAAGCAGCCAGCAAATCTTACATCAAAGTTTTTCAAATGTAACTTTCTCGCAGCACTTTGGAAATGTAGGTAATTATTTTCAGTCTCCTGGGAAAGTAATACATCCACAATGGGATGCATCGGGAGTTAGAGACAATGGGATGCGTGAAGGGGAGCATCAAATGAGTACTTTCTTGGCCCCAAAGCCATTCCAAATAATCGGCAGTGGACCTTCAGATGCAAGAAAATAGCTTTAAGACTGAATGTAAATAGAGGACAGAGTCTTGTGGAGGCTATGGGCATAATGAGGATTTTTTTGTCATATTTATTGGTATTTGTTGAAAATCTTCAAAACGTTTGCAATATAATGCCTTTTTAAAATATTCTTGATTTCATATTCCATAAGAAATGACGCTTTGCAAAAACTCAGTACTCTTTTTATATTGGAAAGATCTTGTGTCAATATGTCTTAAAGTGACGGATATTTCAAAATCTTCAAACCATTTTAATTTTATGTATAATGTAGCTGTGATGCTACTAATCTATGATTGATATATAATCAGTTTTTCGTTAATGAACTCGCTATTGTTCTCTGAAAAATTAGTCCATGTTGAATGAGGTTGAATGTGCACCATCGCTTACAAATACCGCCCATTCTGGTTGCTTTTTGCCATTTGTAATGGAAATGCTAAAACTGCATTTGACATTCACGTAGTGCATGATATCCATTCTAAATTGCTAAGTAAATGAATGTGCATTCGGAAGAAATTTGGAAATTTTTATGTTTGAACACATTTTCGTTGTAGAACAAATTTGTTAGCACATCAAGTGAACTATTACTTATTAATTAGCACCGTCTTGTTTGCATGAATGCTTCTGGTCAAATACAGCTCTGCTACGGTGGCTAGAAAAATTATGATTTAATTAGATTTGGAAACTATTTACTGCAGAACTTTAGGGATACTTGTCATTTTAGATATTTTTTTAGAATTTCTTCTACCACTCTTATGCTTTCATAAGGATATTCTCCTTTTCATGTATTGCTCTTAAGCTTTCATAACTGCTTCTTTCTAATATTTTCAGCATGCTTTGCTACTTGAATTTTGATACAGTAGTGTGGTATTTGCCATTATAATGAGCAAGTTAGCTTATTTCTCTGCATTGAAAGTATTCCATGAGAGTGCTCAATGCATTGCTTGAAGTGCGGGCGCAAGTTGGGAGTGTTTTGGGACGCCAAACCCCTAAACCAATCGATTCTTTGCTAGACAAGGAACGAGTTCATGACAAGATGTAAACAATCGCACAACCTATTTTGCAAAAGCAAGAAAGGTCGATGTCGAATGGCCAGATACAATTTGCCAAAAGCTGTTTAGCACATTGAGTGAAGAATTACTTTTTAGAAAGAATCATGTAAAGTTACTTCATCAGATAGAAAGCATTACTGGTTCCCAAGCTTTTCAAAGAAATCTGTTCGAGCAAGAGATTTCAATTGAAGTTCTGAAGATATGTACAACAATGCAAACATTACATTATTAGGTAGGAATTAATGGATTGTTCTTCGCGTGTATTCTTCAATTATTGTCTGAACGAGCCAATGAAAGAAAGCATCTGCTGTCTCTTGCATTTAATGTGAGCATGTTTAAGATTAACCAGTGAATAAGGCGAATATGAGCAACGAACCTGTCCACAAGACTACAATTCAGATTGTTCATTTGCGATTTCAAACTTACTCACAAACGTTTTGCGGCTTGTAGACATTTTAGAAGATATTCCATGAAAGCAAGTTCTTCCGAGAATAATTTTTATTTTACAGGGCAATAAAGCATATGAACAAAATTTGGATATTAATTGTCGAGGTGAATATCATTATTTCACGCTTGTACAGACCATTAAAATCGGTCGCATCAACTGTTTATGCGTAGCACGTCAGAATTATCCGCTCCAGTGATTTCTCTTAAGCGAGATTTGCATGAGTGACTTTATGTCTTAAAGAATTTTAATGATTTTAGAGAGAGAAATAGTATTTTCTTAATGGCTTATAAAAGATAGACGTTTGCAACTATTCTCGAGTTTATGAATTTAGCTAAGACTGCGAGTGAAAGCCATTCGGAATTCATTTTTGAGGAGGTGGTAAAGATCAAAGATCAGATTTGTCAAGGAGAGCTTGTTTATTCCATGTGAGTTTGTGCTCAGTTTTTTTAGCGGGCAGCAACAGCATTTTATTAAGCCAGTTGATCAGCTTCATTAATCACTGGTAATTCAATAGTCACTCATGGTTTATAAAATTAAACACCACATTGTGAGACAAACTGCGAGGTATTTGATTTTCAAGACAATTTGAATTGTTCAAAATGCCCAATAAAACTTTTCATTATATATAATTTGGTTTTTCACTTCAGCCTAAGAAAATATTTTACTGATTGTCCTACTTCTCCAGAACAGTCGTCTACAAGCGAGTTTTCTTTACTTCGTTCTTGAACTGGCTTTATCTGTAAATTTGAGCTTACATTACAGCAACAGTTGCACACAGATTATAGTTAATCATTATTTTGCAATTTTCGGTAAAGACCAGATTTTAATTAGGCCACAGAATACTTTATGTAAGAACAGGTGTGAAAGGAAGCGATAACTGCCAATGCTACATGGGAATTCTAGCTTGAAGTTTAAAGATTCTGAATTCAGCACTGACTCTGAAGGATATCGTACTACCTTCAACCTTAAACTTGAGATCTCAAAGCCCAGATAAAAGGATGTTGCATTAAATGATACACTGAGGCTGAACATAAAAAGTTTTATTTTATCAGAGTAATAGGAACTGGATTATATAAGGGATTGTGAGTTTTCCTGCTTTTAGAGATAAGTGGATGATGTTTGATATAATGTTTGAGATAGTGGATAATGTGCGAAAATAATTGTGCTATTCCTATTTGCTGTCAAACTTTTGTCTTAAAATATTTTTTGAAGAAACGTTGCAATTTGTAGAAGCCATCTTTAGCTTAGCTAAATTTTCCAATAGTCAGATTGGCCTGCTTCGGTCTAAATTTTGGAATTACGAAGGTCATGGCAGTCCGGTCAAGCATGACACACTTAGACGTAATCAATGATTCCGAGATACAGGAATTATATTGATTCAGCTTGTTTACAAATATTGTTTGTGTTTATTGCCAAACTTTCATCATGTTAAAATAAGATTTTTATACCTCATATAGAAAGCTTTTGAAGGCAGTTGCAGTTCACTTATGACATAAATTCTCTGTTAACTGTTTATCTAATACTTCACACTTTTAGTAAAACCCTAAGGGTAATTTTCAAATCTATGGTTTTTGCCACAAAAAAACTTTTAAAATTTGAAATTGGAACATGTACAATTACAATTACTTGACAGATATGATAATCTTTTGAAGGAAATTTGTGAAAACTAGAAGCATGTTCAATATTCTTGGAGATTTAAGTACTTAAATTAGTAATTACTATTCTTTACTGGCACATACCTAGGTGGTAGTGGAAGAGCTCAATGCTTGTATTCTAAAGGTATTATTTTGGATTTAAGAAAATTCTTGAATATTAGCTTGTTGGCAATCCCATACCAAAGGAATGATGGCAACCTTCTAAAATAGGAAAATTACTTCATTCAACATGCACTTCTTCAATTAACATAAGTTAATTAATAATACCATATTTCCATGGAGACATAACTTAAAGGCAGTGCTGAAGTATTAGAAATAAGAAAAAAACTTAAATATTTTGTTGTATGCACAGTACAGTACATGCAAGTTAATATTACCCTCGATTACTTTTAAACAGCAAAGTTTTACTCTAAAGGGAAATCAAAGATAGTGACCTTTTATATGAACACCACCTGCTGTAATGCTCTCACATTTAAGACCTTTTAAGATGTTGGCAATGAAAAGAATTTTGGATGTACAACTTCATGGCTTCAACCACTTATCTCAACTGGCATAGTGGATTTTACGAGCACTGCAGTCTAACGGCAAAGGTATTCATAGCACTACATAACAAACTTGTCTGTATGCTATCTAATCCATTTGTATGCTATTTTCCATATGACATGACGGGTGACGAGAATCAATTGATTATACTTTTAAACATTACCAATATATTAATCTCTATTTATTTATCGTATGTGGAAATTTCGTTGTTACTTGAGAGGCTTTTAGTTGTAAATTGGGATTTTCCTTGCATGAGACACATCGGACACAATAGAGATGATGAAAATTTTCCTTGTCATTACACTCAGTAGCATAGCCAGATGGCAGGGGGGACGGCCGCTCCCAATGATGAAAAAGCTGGTGTTCGAGAAACGCTCAAATCTGCAATAAAATCGTTGCATTTGAAAGTAGGTTTGAAATAGCAAGTGCAACTACTCTTTTCTCTGTGGAAAAGGGCGTTTCCTTAATATTTTGAGAGTATGTTCAGAAAAATTCTTGAACCCCGTCACATTTCTTTTTTCATATTGAATGGTACTTCAACGCTCGCCATGATAGTGGACAAAAGATCCCTACCTCTAGTTAGCTCCCTAGTTGCCTTCCAGGGTCCACACCTTTCTTTGCACCTTTGATTCCTGGCTACGCCACTGATTACACTTAGTCTAACTATGTAATGATGGGGGTAATTATAGATAATGAGAGTGTAATACAGTAATCGGAACATGCTGAATTGACGTACACTGATTTCCGCCAAAGTCCATTGCAATGTTTGGCTCGTGCTTCTAACACATCGGTGGCTGCGAATACCTAGATACGTAACCAAAGCATTATTCTAACACGTCTTGGGTTCATAGAAAAAGATTCAGTGTACAATATACTTGAGCTAGAAGTAGTTTTATCTCTCATTGACAAAATCCAACATGTCCTGAACTTAGCTTTTCCAACTTAGGAGAGTTATCGCCGAGTTTAGAAGGCTACCGAAGTGTCAGAAACGTGAACCGAACATTGCAATGGACTTCGACCAACATCAACGCATGTCTATATCGTGAATCCGGTAATAATAACGGGATAGGATAGCGAGCATCCTATTGGTTTGAATGTTTTGCAAAGGGTGCTAGTTGGAGACACGTCTCAAGCACTGATAGGATTGCCTCTCCTTATTGACCCAGCATTAAAGCTGTACCCGGATGTAGCTCTAGGGCTGAGTGAAAGAAACAGTCCACTGGCGTTGTCATGCTAACAGCCTACAACTGTTTTTTCCCTAGCAGACGTTTCCCCAAATTTATTTATTTTGTAGTGGAAGTGCACTCTTCCATTTCAGAATAGCTCAAGTCTGGAATCAAGGGCTTGGAACATGCGAGGTTTGTATATATTTGCGAATTAAGTTTTGCAAAAGATATCACCTCCGTAGTAAATATGCAATTCACTGACATTATCTAAATACAGATGTGACTGTTACATCCAAATCCCTTCCAAATTTTCATTTTAATTTTGAATTCATAATCATTTTTTGCATCTTTGTATTGTCCGCATTGTATTGTCCGTATTGTATTGTCCGTATTGTATCTCCTTTATAAACTTGAATTAACTTTTTATTATTAGTATGTTCAAAGAATGTCTAGGTTGTGTCGTTTTCATGAAATAATTTATCAGTTGTGTGACAGCTACCTACCATATCTCCTTCTATATTCTTTCTGATTCTGTGAGAGCACCTAATCGTTTTAGGAAAGACAGTTCTTTAAGTCCATGACATGAGCAACCCTCATTTTCAACCCCATTTGCGTTAAAATCTGATTTAAATTGTAAATCAGATTAGTTCAATTAGTAAGCTGAGAAGATAGTAGAGATAACTAATTGGGGGCAGTTTTATTCAAGTTGATATTGCTTCTTGAGGGTATTATGGCATATGCACAAAATTCAATTTTTTCGACTCGAATCTTGTTAATTTGTGCCCTGCTGGAGCTTCATTTACACTTCTGCAGCTCTTCTATTTGCATCTTTCGCTGCCAGAGTTTCCTCTTTAAATGCAATAGTTGCTAATGCTTTATATTGAGGGTCTTGTATTCTCAGATTTCTAGATATGACGTATTGCTATCAAAGTACTATGTTAACTTGAAATATCTTCAACCATTTATTACAATTTGTTAAATCGTTTGAAATTGTAGAAAAACGGCCCATAAAAGTATACATCAGAGTGAGGCCCTTTAATGACGATGAAAAAGAAAGAAATGAAGCAAGTGCTTTGGAAGTATTTAGGGAGGAATCACGAGTAAGTATTTAAAGAAGAATCTTGACAAGAACTTGAAACGAGCTTCATTTAATGCCCTGCTGATGCCCAAGACTTGGCTTGGAACATTTAACTTGTTTTCTGCTTGTCTTTATTCAAAAAATGAATTGGAATCATTAAGTTACAATTAGCGTCTAGCACATGTTTTGCATTAAATGCTTTAGAACTTTGCCTAATAGAAGCATTAGATCATTTCCACTTTTATTTCTGTTTTAGATCAAAGTTCTTGATGAAAGGCATTCGTTGGAAACAAGTTATATCTTTGATGGTGTTTTTGGAGAAGAAGATGATAACGCAAAGGTAAAGTGCTTAAACTGTTTTGAAACGTTTCGTTACAAAATCAATGATTCTATGGCTCAATTGTTCCATGATTCAATTGTTTAGTGATTCAATGACTCAATGATTCAGTGATATGGAAATCAGTAAAAATGATATGGGCATGCCCTACATAATTGCTAAATAAGTGAATGAATGATCGCCCAAAGCAGGATTTGCCTACTTCCAGCTCCGAGGGCAGATCTAGTCCCGATTATCCCACAATCCAACGCCAGTGCTTACGGAAAGAGTCTGCATATTTCAAAAGTAGCATGCTGTTTTGACTAGGTGCTATCTGCCAATTGCACTTTTCCTACGCATCATTCTCCATATTGTACAGCGCTATCTAAAATCTGCCCAAAGTAGTCCATAATAATTTTGACCCATAAAGGTTGATGGCCCCAGGCTTAATGCTACTGTTTGATTTCTAGAGTGAATAAGCTTTGTGTACTGCACTGCTTGATAATAGCATAAGATATGGAAAACTTTACTCCAGCTTGCTAAAATGTTGGACAGGAAAGAACACTTCTGTATGCAGCAACAATCTTTCAAATTTTCAAAAAATAAGATATTTTCAAATTGCTAATTGTAGGAGTTGGTCGCATTGCTAGAAAGTAATTAATCCGCACTCATATTATTTTCATTTTCATTTACATATTATTTTCATTTTCAAGCTTACCTTGATAAAAAGCAAATCCATACAAGCTGCATTTTGCATTCTTTGTAGGTCTACAACGATGCAGCAAAGCCTTTGATTGACAAATTGTTCAATGGCATAAATTGTGCACTTTTAACATACGGGCAAACTGGAACAGGTTTGGTTGACTTTAGGATTGTATGTAATTTTCTGTAATAATTGAATGATTGCACGAACATCAAATGTCAGCATTTATGTAAGTGAAATTTGGAACAATTGGACTGATCCCATTACAAATTATGATTTTCCCTCATTACACATACAGCATACTCCCGAGAACTCAAAGCGGAGCTCTAGTTAAATGGGACTTATTGATGAAATATAGTTGTAGTCCCACTTAAGTAGAGGGCCATAGGTGGTCAAATGTTATCTCATAGTTTTCTAAGTGCATCCCATTTTGACATGTCCGTTTATAGTTTTCATATAGCCATCTGTCCTCCAGAAGTAATTTACCTTTTACATATTATGTTTTATACAATCATTCAGTTTCGTGTAGGGAATCGCATTTTAAAAACATCAACCCTTGACTCAAAGGAAAAGTTATCTAGAAGTTCCGCCTCAGTCCCAGTTAAGCGGAGCAAAGTTGCTCTTGGGACACTAACGTTTTTTCCCACTTAGCGGGAGTTCCAGTTATCTTGGGTCCCAGTGAAGCGAAGGAAAATATATGAAGATGTATAGAAACTTTCAAGAGGAATAGAATTGGTCCTACTTAAGGGAAGTCTCCTTTATCCAGTATCCTAGTCATCCAGAGTATACTGTACCTAATAAAGCGAGGAAGCCTAAGTTAAAGTTAATTATTTCCTTCCTTTGGTGAAGTAAGCATCCTTTTTAGTGAGAATATAGTCTACAATAATATTAAGGCCCAATTGTGCTGAAATTTAGGAATAATTTAAGAGCAATACACGTTGGATCAAGGCTCATTAAGGCATATATTTTTTTACTATTTAAGTGCGCTTTAGATCACGTGAAATAGTGTAGATACAAAGTTACTTGTTCAGATTAGTTCTTGTCGTGCTTTTATAATGTACTGGTATAATGAAGAAAGGTTTAATTTTCTTGTCGTGCTTTTATAATGAAGAAAGGTTTAATTTTTTCTTCAGTTTTCTGGTTAATTTTTTCAATTCCAAGAACATAGGAATAATCTTAGGCCCAAAATAGAAAATAATTTATGAATATTGAGGCTCGGTGAAAAATTAATTGCTCTTGAAAAAATTGTGCGTGGCCTATCTACACGTTAGAACTTGGTACTGCATTCCATTCATTCCTGTCATTCCATTCTTGGCTATATAGAACTTACTAAAATTGTCTTTGTTCTGCTAGGTAAAACACACACAGTGTTAGCTGAAGGAAGTGTAACTAATTTTGCAATTGATGAATTGTTTGAACGGATTGTGAAAGATACAGCTCATACCTATAAGGTAAGTACAATTGGAGCATGACTCTTTTGTATCGTAAGTCTCCATAGATATCAAATCCTAATATTCTCTAGATACTTGAATAGCAAAGCTTTAAAATAATGAGTTCTATATATTCACTCACCTAATGACATGAAATGGAAGTTATTTTTCCAGCAACGTGGTGTTTAGATAAATAAATGGTATTCTCACCATCGTAAAAGGTAAGGCATTCGAAAGCAAAGCAACTTCACTAATTAGACTTTGAATCATAATTTTTAAAGCGTTGCATAATGCTATCATTCTTCTTAAAAAGTGCTTGGTTTTCTCCGCTATGGTACCTACTGGAGCAAATATTGACAAATTGCTTAGACTTTTGCAACGAAAATAAAGCTTTGAAGCGCTCTGTAAGTTTTAGATTTTGCGCTACACTTCCAAAACGTTTAAAAATACACCATTGTTCATACATTCAAAAATGTTCTGTTTTGAGAAACCACACCTTCCAATTGTTTTCAAAGCACTCAAGTGGCCCAATGTTTTATGGTAGTGTGTATCACAGCCAGCTATTTTTCTGTAGTTGCTTCAAGCTGTGTCCACGGAAAGTGTTGAGCAAGCTCCTGACAGATAAGTTTTCTTCTTTTGTGAAGGTTAGCTGTTCATTCGTTCAAGTTTATCAAGATAAAGTCTACGACTTACTGAATCCTGAATCAAATGACGAATTGTGTGTTCGTGAACACCCAAGAAAAGGTGAGTTAAATAATTTGCAGCAGCTAGGAGACAGTGGCAGTGCCAAAAGTGAACTATTGGGGACGTGTCTCTCCCAGGCCCTCTCAAACACCAATTTTCTAAGGGTCTGTTCATATGAGCCCGCTTAGCGGGCCAGCTCACTTAGCGGGATAAACTTAATGTTCTGTTCATATGAGCCCGCCTATTAGGATAGAAACTGTCATGTGAGAAATTGAGCATTATTCGAATGTCAGCTAACACCGTTCGAATGGCTTTCAACACTTTTTTAGCCCACTTACCAAGATCTCGGAAGTGCTCAAGTGAGATCTCACTTAGCGGGCTAGCCCGCTTTCTCATATGAACAGAAAGCACACTTTGTATGGGAATTGAGGGTTAGGCAAGATCTCCCTAAGTGAGCTGCCTCGGCTAGCGAGCTCATATGAACAGGCCCTAGTTCGTCCAAATTCGTGAACAAAATGTCAGGATAAGGGTGCGACCAGTGATGATTTCTAAAAATTTTAACAAAGGGGCTCTAGGTGCAACCACACCCATATTTTGGGTGTGACCTAGTTGGAACCATGCCCATATTTTCAAAGACGCAATTATGATGCTTTAGTTTAGTACTTATAAAGTATAATAAACAATTAGAAATGTTTCAATTACAATATAGCAGTGAATCATCAATCATAGCAACACAAAACACCTTAGAAGCAAAGTCATTACACTTTGAAAAGCAAGGCCAATGCAAAAATTTTTAGAGGGGCTGAGCCCCCCAAAATGAACAGAAATCTTAACAAGGGGGCTCCACCCCCCTGAGCCCTCCTAAAAGTCACCCCTGGGTTCGAGACCTCCAGTATTATTTGATTCTCTTCTATTTCATACCGTGGCTCATTATCATGCTCTTATCACGTCTTTTGTTGCACACTGTTGCACTGATGTAGTAAGATGATCACCTTCTTGCAGTAAAACGGAAAGGATGCTCTTCTAAAGGCGTGGCCTGCTGAATTCCTCCTCCCCCCAATCTGTGGCAGCTGGCAATCCTCTGTAAAAATGCTCTGAACTGCAATTTATACTGTTTTCAAGTCAATTATATACTTTTTTAACAATATGAATCAAGCCAAATATTGCAATATTGAGTTAGAAGGTTTTATTTCATTTTATTTTAATCAAGGAATTTATGTTGCAAACCTAAGTCACCATAGGGTTGATGGTGTCGCTACGGCATTGGAACTTTTGAATAAAGGAAGAAAAGAGCTGGTTATTGCTGAGACAAAAATGGTGCGTCACTCAAGCAGGTAATAACTATTTTGATTTCTCTATGAAATTGTCATTCCCTTATGATGGAGATTGAAATACTTGACAGTCTTCGATGCGTCCACCTAAAACCTTTATTGCGCCCGGGGCCAATTCAAAAACGAGCTCCCAGTTGACATCAGCATGGAAATGTAAACTAAAGTCAGACAGCTGCCCCCTCCAAACATAACTCCCTCTAGCTTGTTTAAATACTTAACTATTGGCTAGGAAATGTGAAAGCGAGAGCATTGCCCTGGCATAATCTGCCACATTCTCCTCTTGGTGTCCTTGTATTTGGTATATGTGCAGTACTCAGATATGCCCCATCTCGGATTGGAGCGTTCAGTATCCAATTCATCCACTTCAGAGGAGTACTGTCTCAAATATTAGAATGGCGATAAGGTGTGTCAATTGCAAACAAATGGCTATGGATTTCTTGATCACAAGTTTTAAGGCTATTGATTCAAGGTTGCAAAACTCAATACCATGGATCTCCAATATTTTGGTTTTGAAAGTTTTATTAAATTTTACAGCTGAGGATTTCAAGGCTGTATATTTCAAAGTAATGGATTTCAAGGTTGCAGATTTTGTTACAGAGAGTAAATTTATAGATAACAAGTTAAAAATTCCATGTCTTGAAATTATGGAATTATCATGCTGTGCATCATTCATTTTTAGGTCTCATGCAATTTTCCAGCTGAGTATCGAAAGAAGACTTGATCCAATGTCACACCAAAGAGAACATGTCACGTCAAAAAGTAAGCTAAACCAAATTGGCTTGTTGTCCATCTTTATTTTTCAAAATTTACTATAAACAAAAAATTTTTCAACTTGAAATAGTTTGACATGAAACTGCCAAAACAACTTATTGATTCAAAGTTTATTAACTTCTCAAGAATCAAACTACAGCTTAGTTGAAAATTTCTTAGGCCTAAGCAGCGAACCCGTGAGATCGAGGCACTCTGATGGTGGCAATGAATCTGAAATAGAGGTAATTTTTGTTGATCTTTGTTGAATGGCAACACGAGCTAGTGGCAACACTATGTAGTATTGCACACTGATGCTACAATATGCATCGATGACATTTCTATTATTTTGTGCTATAATCAAAGATATCTCATTAATGACTTTGTGTGATGATCTAGGGGCTGTTATAGCCCTCTTACCCATACGGCATTCTCAACACGCATGGCAGAAGTGTATGTTTGTGGTAAGCAAGTAGACGAAAATTCATGTAAAAACTAATGAGCATGTATAAAAATGCACTTGAGTTAGCGAACATGCATGAACAACGGGCAGAAGTCTGAAATATTTGGTACGGTGATCGCTGTTCCAGGCGTACGAGCTCCGCCACCCTTCCTATCAAATAGCAATACACGAAAGCCTATCAAATACTAAAATAATAACAACAGAAACGAAAATCTTCGATACATTTACATCTAATGATAAGGAACAAAAGAGACTAGAAAGGTAGGGATTTACTGGCCTCCTTAAATACCATCCTTCAGGAAGGATGCTAATTTTTTAGGAACTCTTTCGCTTCTTTTTGATTATAGTTTCCTTAGCTATCCAATATTGCTAGTTGTTCGAATGTATTTAGGAAGTACTAGAAATCTATGGCAAATGGTGGAAGATTGATTTGGCTTTGCTAGTCTTATCGAGAAAGTGCTCTTGAAGTTTAATAGTTAAGTAGGAATTACATGGGGGAGAATGGAAACACTGTAAAAGCAGGGGATTCTTTCAGATAGTTAAAATAATGTAGAATATGTTTAGAGAATAACTTAGTAAGTTTAGTTGATATAATTAATTTGGCTATAAAATACTGATAGGAAAATGGAATGAACTGCATGACTTTAGAAGAAGATATCATATTGAAAGGGAAATTTGATATGTAAGTATCAATATCAATTATGCTACATTATTTTCATTATAATACATGACTGCCACCATCTAATCCTTATGTGCCACCATCTAATCCTTATGTGCCATCATGTAATCCTTATGTCTATTATTAATGAAAAGGGTAGCCAAAAAGTCTGAAAGTTAAATTTTATCAAAATAAAGTCAAAAATCTTAATTTTCTGGAATTAGTCAAGAATGGTAGATATGGTCAATAGAGTCAAAAGTGGAATACAATGTTCGTATGCATACTCACTTGATAGTGTTGAACCAGCAAAGCTTAAAATTTGCTTAGCAAACTTTGTTACTCAGACTGCTAAGAACTGTCTGTTTTTCTGTGCTACTAAAATTTTTCAGACAATTATAGGATCGGTGAAATGAAGTGTCCTTTGCTTCTCAACAAAATCCTTCCACAAGAATGCGATTTTCTACCAGGCATTACAGGAAAATATTTTCTTTTGCTTTTCAATAAAACGCTAGGAGAATAATATTTCTGGAAGTTTATTGTATTTTTCTGCGTTGAAATTAGGAAGGTTTTGACTGAGGTATATGTAAAATTCAAAAAATAGGTCAAAAATTAACATGTTTATGTGAAAAATGTTGAAAAATAAAGTCAAAATATGACCGCCATATTAATGAAGCATGCTATGAAGGAAGACAGAAATGCTCTGGAAATGCTTGGAAGCTAGAATTCATCAGCCATAAAGCATTTGACGTAATCAGAATGGGAATACAGTTACCAACGATATTTTTTATACTTCTGACTTTACTTGCTCATTTTGTTTACAGATGTGATCTAGCAGGTAGCGAAAGACTTGGCAAAACAATGGCCGAAGGTGTTCGACTTTCAGAAGCAAAACACATCAATTCATCTCTGCTTGAGCTTGGGTACCTATCGAGTCTTTTAGAAAATGTTCCAATATGATCTTAACATATGTATTCCTGTGGAAAGTTGGAGCTCAAGAAATATCTAGATAAAATTTACAAAATGTCAACTTTAGATTTTCACTTTTGCTAGAAGTAATGGAATGCCAATTCTTGTAGCTCAAATATATTAATCCCTATCTGTCATGTTTGGCATTTTCATTTCAAAATTCTGGTGGAGTCCCAATGAATGTAAGTCTTATTTGGCATTGGGAGTCAGTTTTATTTTCTTCATAATTTGTTATCCTTTCTCCACAGGAATGTCATATATGCACTGTCAGAAGGCACAAGGAGGCATATTCCATTTCGAAATTCAACTCTCACTCGTTTGCTGCAAGAATGTCTCGGTCCACAGTGTAGAACGAGTTTCATTGTAAGTCTATTTAATCTACTGAGCATTTAGTCAGCTTCCTTTTCAGTTTGTTAGCGTTGAAAATCAACACATTGGTAACAGTAAGCTACAGTTACTGCTTCTTCGTTCTATGTACCTAGGTGTGCGTTGGCCCTACTGCCAGCGAGGCTTATGAAACGAGATGCAGTCTGAATTTTGGAACTCGAGCAAGAAATATAACAAATAAGGAAAGGTTAATACTAAATGTCGAGGTGCGTTAAAAACTTTTGTATTTTAAGGCTGCGACAGTTCAACTGTATGTAATTCAAATAGATTCAATCTTGGAAAAAGCTGATTAGTTATTGACTCGGAGAAAAGATAGACAACTTAGTACACTGTTTCAGGGTAATCAGCAAACTGCAAAGCAATGACTGGGCGANAGCCAAAACAAGAACCTCAGGCATGACATTATCTGGGGATATAAAAATTGAAAATTTGCATTAAATAATTAGGAATTTCAAGGTCTTTCTTTGTTGCACGGTGAATTCATGCCAACCATCTACAGTACTAATTCTAACATCTTGGATAACTTTACATGCATCAGCATCAAGTAGTTGTATCTATCAATTATAATAAACAAAATGAAAGTATATCTTTAAAAACGTGTACTTTTGTTGACCGAGTATGCAGGTACTTTCAACACCAGGACTTTTTCTTTTGTGTCTTTAACTTAACTTCTTTATAAGTTAATGATTGATGGTAATAAAACGTGTGTAGTGATACTTGAAGGTGGATTACNCAAAATCCTTGCAAGACGACTATCAAGAAGAATAGAATATCTTGGTATGCCATTTGCATCTCTGCTATTAACAACTTTGTAACACATTTTAAAACAGTAGAGAAAAACCCCTTTGCATTTCAATTTTGTGCTTCTAATTTCTTTGTAGTTGAAATTTATGCTTTCAGCCTTATGCTTCCATACAATCTAGTACTAGAAAGGTTTATTAGTTCTCAACAAAACATCGTCGCATTGGTGCTCTCTGTGTCCGCTAATAAATACATGAAGTTATCGCTTTCTGTTCCATTTCAAAATATCACTGAAAATACTGTTTCCTGTAAATATGAGCATATTATAAAAAATAATAAACTTGAATTGCATTGCAAGGTCTGTTGTTGTATCTCCACCCTTCCAATGCCTAATTCATCAATTCATTATTTATTTTTTTTTCAAACTTTCATGTCAACAATATATCAACTAATTACAATTATACATCTCACTATATAAGGCAATGTGTAAAATTGGCTGTCACAGTGGTACAAAACTAAAAAAAAAATAAAAAAAAGCGTATTAGAAAAGAAAAGTCTAGTTAATTACTGAGAAAGTCCATATTCATGTGCCGTGTAATTTTGGACTTGTCCATGGCTTATTGCGACAACAGAATACGTAATATGTGCATCTTATGGTGGTGTTCATGATCCTCGACAGGATAGCTTTTTGTGTTTTGCTGTCAAAATCAACTGCCTTAAGTAGTTCACTGAAAGAGTCTGAGGAGGATCCTACAGTGCCAAGAGCACCTAAGGATAAGTCATAATTATTATTATTGAAAGATTTATTATGACTTGTATCACTTTTTCTGCTATTTGTTTGAAAAGTCCCTACTTGTGTTCAGTTTTTAACCGCAGCTAAGGACTGAGTATGCCATGCAATGCACTCTATCATAATTTCATGATAGCTCTTTAAGGACTGAGTATTTTTTGCTTCAGAAAAGGAACTTGGAAAGTCCTTCGATCCAAGCGATACCCTATTAATAAATCCAACGGTGCCTCCGTTAGTTGCCGTTCAAACTCAGGTATGTTCCTCAATGCATAATGACGTATTTCCCATAGTTTATACNCTCGTGTAATATCACAGTTTCCATACACATGCGCTGTATTTCCTTCTTCTAAATCACGTTATAAAATGAAATCACACTCTTCTCAAAGGTATGTATTTTTCAATTCAATGACAGATGTTTCAATGTCTGATATTTGTAGCTTCCCTTCAATAATAGTCAGAGTATTCAGGCCTTTTGGTAATATTTTATCCCAACGTATAGCAATTATTGATAGAATTTCTGTCTTTCATGTTTGTTCTGATTATCCCATAATGCTAGACGGATGGCTACCTCGAAGAAGAAGATACTGATGAAGAAATTTTACTGAAGAAACTTACAAGATTCCCACAGCTTGAAATTATCATTATCTCAGAAATTATGACATCATTTTGGCAAATTCTC
Organism: Cassiopea xamachana; assembly: GCA_900291935.2. NCBI lineage: Eukaryota > Metazoa > Cnidaria > Scyphozoa > Rhizostomeae > Cassiopeidae > Cassiopea > Cassiopea xamachana. The sequence goes on from OLMO02000275.1 coordinate 407,585, forward strand.
AAAGCGAGAGCAGTAGCTGGCCAGGCACATTGCCTCTGCAGTATCACGGCAAACCTATTTAATGAACTTTTAAGCACTGTTGCCAAGCAACATGACGTGTTTTCATTAAAAGAAGATCATTGGGCCGAAGCAGATATCAAGCAGTTACTTAAGGATTCTATGTTGGACATAGATCTCCTCAAGCAACTAATTGATAATGAAGCTAATGATATACTTCCAACGGAAGAACTGATAAAGCAAACGAAACTTATTGGCGATCAGTTTGATGAAAGGTGCATTGTAATAGAACAGGATATTAATTATTGTGTGGAAAAGTTTCAAGATATTGTTGCCTTCAGAAATGGTGAGTTAGACTCAAGTTTACTTGTGAGAAGTTCTGAGGTTTTTCTATTTATATAGGAATTTTGTTACAATAGCACAGCTGAGAACTAGTCCATTACTACCCCTGTTCACCTTTTCTTTCATTTCCTCAGTGTTACTCTCTACTATATGTGTTCTGTTTTTAGATTCACATTTTAAATCACCAAGCACCTCTCTGCAAAGGGTGAGCTTGCACTAAATTACTCCTGAACTATAAAACTTTGTCGTAGATTCATCTTTGCAGAGGAAAATGAAACAGCTCATTGAAGTTCTTGACAACAATTATCATGGAGGTAATTATGGAAAGTTAGCTGCCTTCAATAAGCTATGAACTATTTAATCCTGTTGTTGTTGTTGTTGTTTGTTGTTTGTTGTATGGGTAATAGATCGTGATTTTAGGAAGAAAACTAAACGTTATTCAAGAAATTTCGAGAAATTTGATTAAGTTTATCATAAAATTTAATTTTGCTAGTTAAATTTTTATGAAAAACTGCACTTAGCGAATTTTTTTCTTAAGTCTTTAAGAATTTCAAAATCAGCACATATAAGAAGTTTGGGAAAAAGCCGAAGAAATGCATTTATTTCAACATATATTGCTGTTGTAGATATAGCTGATGTGGTTAGCAACATTTCTTTGGGATTTGATGTTGATTTTATGTCATGGTTGGTAAGTGCACACATGGCTCTGCGTTTCATTACTGTGCTGTTAAAGATAAGCATGAAAACAAATGCCCTAGATATATGTCATTTTGATAAGAACGGGACTGATAACGAAGGAGGCGTATTGAATGAAACATTTGAGAGCATTACTACCATTAATGATGACTCCACCCTGGAGGAGCTTGATGAAAGCTATGCTTCTACTAATTCTGGTATGGGAGTGGCAAATGATGATGTATATGCTAAATCGTCTACGCCAAAACGGGGCCATTGCTTGCCATTGTGGATACAAAATCAATTGTTTAGCACCAGTATAACTCATGCAAGCATTGTGTCCAGGGATTCGTTTTACAATAAGGCTCCTGGATGTGGAGGGCATGTTGGGTACAATGACTCCTCCTATGGGGATCTGAATGACTTGGATCCTTCTGACGTCGATAGCATTGATGGTTACATGGATGACACAGAAATATCTCACGAAGAGCAGCTGCAGTATACGAGGGCGATGGGCTTCAATGTCATGAAACTGGAGGAGAAATGTGAATTGCTTGAGGATAAGAACTCAAAACTGAGAAAAACGTTGAATATAATAATGAAAGAAAATAAGGAATTGAATGAAAAGTTGCGAGTTGCAAACATTGATAAATCGAAACTGGCTAGGGAAGTGCAGGGATTGGGGCAGAAATTGCAAATGACCATTACTGCTAAAAGAGTAGCTGAAAGTAATTTTAATGATGTCAACGATGAAAAAACAGCAATAGAAAATGAAATAACAAGATATCATTCGGAACTAAAACATTGTGAGATTGAGATTAATGGATTTCGGCGACAGGTTTCAATGCGAGATGGAGAAATTGAATCTCTTCGAAAACAA
>OLMO02000275.1:433579-449657 GCA_900291935.2 Cassiopea xamachana
TGATGATGATGATGATGATGATGGTGATGATGATGATGATGATGATGATGATGATGATGGCTTGGTTATGGTCTTCCACTTCCACACTAGGTGCCAAATGAACAAGATGACTCATCTTGACAAAAAAGAAGATCAAAACAAACGAAAACAGAGGAAATATTTACTTTTGTGATTATTTTACATTGCCTTTTCAGACACCGTTTTGCTTAATGGGCCTAAGTGGAGTAGCCGACCACCCAGACCTTGTAATTTACTGCATGGCGAGTAACTTGAATTGCAAAACCAATAAAAAGCATCAAAAGCATATGGAAGTAAGGTGGAAACAGCAGTACGATATAAAAAAATTTCCATGGTTGGAGACCTCTATGTGGTGGTAAGCGGGCACAGAGAGACAACCGCCCTTAAGTTGATAGTGATTTATGTCGCAGAAATTCAGAAGTAGGGCAGATGTTGATGACCTGTGGCAAATTTCTAACCAGACCCTTTCAGTGAAGAGCAAGCTCAATGGCTCACGCCACAGCTCTGCCCAGTAACTGTTAGGAAAACAGAGTGGATTTAGTGCAGCCGACTCAATAACCTCTTTTACACAAATGACAGGCGAAAGCTGACTCCAGGGTCAGTCCTAGGCCCCCAGTAGAGGCGAAATGGGAAACGATGATGCTATAGTTATAATCATTGCGTAGTCACGAAGCTGAGGGGAGCGAAGGCATCGGTACCCCCAAATCTGCTTCATTTATCAATTCCACCCCAAGGCTCAACTAGCTACATGTTGTTTTTCACCTTGGGTATATTCCGCCACGCCCTGGGAAAATTTTTAGCTTGAAATAAGAACATTCAAATCCATTCCTTCCTTGCAAAACAACAATAATGTGGATTTGAATAGGTAGGCTATTTTGACAATTAAATCAATCAGTCCATTTGCCTCCCTCGTACAATGCACACATACAAAATAAAGTGCATTCCTTCTCTAAACTAATTATACTAATTCTACTTTTTCCTAGTTCATGACAAAGCAATTAGTTTCACAATATTCACGTGCATTACATTAAATTAAACCGGTATTGTTTAACAAGGCTTCGTCCAGGGATTTGGCATACAAGTCAGGGTGTTTTGAATGTTGGAATGAAAACAATAGACACGGAGATAGGTTAACAGTAACGTAAAGAAATATGGAAAGATCGATGACTGGCATATTAGCAAAACCAATGGGTTAGAGATGACATAAAGGGAAAAATAGGAATATATGACACAGATGCGATGAAATAAATGGTCTAGAGCAGAGCACCTTTGGACTTTTAGGTACTTTTTTCTGCAAAGCTTCAAACCTCGAAAATTCGGCAAACATATAGTTTCAAACTCTGCTGGCATTTTTCTGTGAAAGTATATTCGTTGCTACTGAGTAATCGGGATTTGCACCCAATGGGAGATGACCTTAAATTACCTATGGCATACCTATCTGTAAATAAAACAGAGTATGAAGGAAAATCAATTTGGAATCAAAGTAAATTCAAGGATGTCTGGCCAAGATGTTTTCATTTACACGCTATGTATTGCAAAAGGTTGTCACAAACTATCAAAATTCCCTGACGCTCACAGCCAGCACCGGGAGATGCATTCTAAACCAAAATAAAGGGCGTGGCCTCAAAATTTTTCTGGGGATACAGCAACCAGACCCCTCCTATCCTCTTCACGTCAAGGTCTGTAATAGAGGCGTATGCTTTCTGAAACTTACTAACAACATTCATAAGAATAAATCTACTGAATTGGGGTTCTGAGAATGTCTAAAAGTTAATTTGTATTTAAAACTCAAATTGTCTGTGTATAAAATGCTATGTATTTCAAATTGATTGCTGTTTAACAGTTAAACTTATGTTGTTTACTGAGAATTACCATTATTTGAAGTGCATATGGAGATAAAGGATTGTTGCTTGATCTTAAAGAAAGGTTTGATACTAAATAGCTGTAAAATAAAATTTAGGCCTTAGCATTCAAAGAAACACGTTTTTCTCTGTAAAAAAGTTTTATCGGTCCATGCACATCCTTTTTTTGAACATTAATGGTTGGAATCTCTGAGATAGTGCAATATTATTAACTTCAAACTAGTGATTCAAATAGTTTAGATTTATTTCCCTACCAATAGTGCATTTGAGCATTATGCAATACATATTTATATACTCGACATTATGAAGTTTGACCTATGCTTTTGTGCCTCCATTGCAGAACATCACAAACTGCAGATGCATTGAATACGCAACTCTAGAGAAGGATGTGAATGTAGTCAACTGGGAGGAAATGAGTATTTAGACAAAGTTTGCACAAGCTGGCTGCCTAAAACATGGAAAGCGTTTTCCTATTAGTCCATTTCATAAAATGCCAGATACGACGCCGGTGCTTTTGATGTTTCAGCATGAAATAGGTCACTATTGTACTTAATTGCATCATGAATGTCTTGCGTTGAATATTGCAAACTCTTTGCGGCATGGGTAATGGCTCTGCAATAGTCTAAAGTTGTAGGTACAATGAAAGACGCTTTTTCCTAGGAACCTTCTACTTCTTATATCAAGCCATATGGTGAAAATGCTTAACTGAAATATCTGTCTCCCAATGACAAAATGAATGGTTCGGTTATTTCCAAACAGTCTACGCAAATTCACTTGCATTCATTTTAAAATCCTCCTACGCAAATTCACCTGCATTCATGTGTAAACTGGAAATTTTAATTGCAGTAATATCAGTTTTTCCCACTTCATGATAAAAGAAATGGTTTCTCCTTAACATTCCTCACTTAAATGCCTCAAAATTCCTCACGTAAATGAAACTAAACTAAACCGGGTGCGGTTTCGGCCGAGCTAAACTAAACCGGCTTTGGTCAGGGATAAATCAATGTAGTAAAGGCGTTTTGAAAGTTTGAACATAGGCACATGTGGCTATGGTTTGAATGAAAGTAATAACCATGAGGAAAGGTTAGAAGTAGCGTAAAGAATTATGGAAAGAGCAATGCTTTGAGTAACAGTGACAGACCTCAACGAAATGATAGATATAAAGCACAATAGGGATAGAACTGGAATTTTCTTCAAAATTAGATACCAGCTCTCAAAAGAAATTTTAGTGCCCCTATACCAGTCTCTTTTCTCTTCCTTTCTCAGCTACGGTTTGTTTGTGTGGGGTCTTGCATGCGAATCTTACACACTAGCATTGTTTCGTATCCAGAAGAAAGTAGTAAAATGCATAATTTTTGAACGTCTTCATACTCAATGTAACCCCATATTTAAATTGGCTAAACTGTTGAAGCTAGATGATCGTTTTCAAATCAAAAAGTCTGTTTTTTGTCTACAAAGCTACTAAGGATCTAACCGCATCATGCTTTCAAGATTACTTTATATATTGCTCTAACGTACATGGCTACGAAACTCGCCAGGTAGAAAGAGGCGATCGATATAAGAAACATAGGAACACAATTATGTATGACCTTCGTTCATTAAACTACCATGGATCATCATATGGAACAATGTCCCTATCCACATTTGCGTTTCACAACCAAATTCACTATTTAGAACTAAGCTTAAACCTTATGTTATTGACCAATCTATCCTTTCTTATTGTGTTCTTTTCTTCGAAAAAAGTCAATTACTCCAATGAAAACGGTCAAGAGTTATTATTGAGGGTGTGGGGCTTTCTCTCAATTAGGCTACCTATGCTGAAATCTCCTCCTTAATCTGAGACACGTAATATCATCGTTATCTCTACATGCTATTATTGTTAATTATCGGTATTAATTAGTGCTATTAATTGTTGTTCTTAATTGTTATTTGTAGCAGTATTAATTTTGTGTTTGTTGCTAGTAAGGAACAATGTATGTGGTCTCTGCTTGTACAAAAAGATATGGTGAATATGGTAAATGTTAACAAAATAGAGATTAAAACCAACTTCAGCTCTTACACCACTATCCAAAATTAAACCTAGCTAGCTATACCAGAGCGACTTCAATCCTGTGAGAAACCGGATTTTTTATGTATTTAGCATAAGACAATAGTCACTTTCATACCGCATTTGTAACTAGAAATCAACCGTTTCTTGTAGGAAAAAAGGGCTCATTAGGGTCTTGTAGGAAAAAAGGGCTCATAAGGGTCTTATAGGAAAAAAGAGCTCATTAGGGAGTTGTATAATTCATGGAAAGATGTTTTAAAAAGCAAAATTTGAGATAAATCAAGTTGGTTCATAAAGTTTGCTTTTTAACACGATAGTTAGAGAAGATTGTTGGATTACAACTCTTGCTTTAGCTCAGAGTGCAATAGTGCTTGATCGCAAATTAAAGCATCCAGGCGTCTTCAAACCTCGTACTTAGCATTGGAGTTGGATGAACTAGATAAGATGTTGCAAACGACGCTTTTCGTGCTTATCCTCTCTACCTTACTACAGGATGGGTTAATGCTAACTGCTACAGACTACTCAGCAACAACGTCATCACAGTATATATCAAAGACATCGTCAATGAACAATGGAGATGTTATTTGGAGACTGACACCAAGTTCAGCATACACAGCCTCATCGTATTACTTGGAAGTCTATTGGATGACGTTTTCTGTTCAAGGGAAAATGCCTAATTGCCAACCTGATTATGTGGAAGTTTTCGTCAAAGAGTAAGTGAAATACCTCTTTCGCAATCTCATTAATTTTAAACAGCTTCTGGTGGGGTTTAAAGCCTAATTGGGGGGCTCGTAGGGATTGGCGGTTGGCGGTTTTTAGCCTTTTTCGGACGGTTTCACAGTTCCTTACATTGAAAGCAACAGTTTCGCCGTTTTTGATGATAGCTAATGGTTAGGGAATTTAAGCCTTTTTGGGAGGTTTTAATGGAGTTTGGTCTTAAGAACAAGGGAGATGATGCTATTCTGTCCCCAACGATTGTTAGATTTCTCTTTCGATGCAGAACCTTGCGGAAGGTTCGGATATATCGATCAGAAGACGAGTTGTGGCATGAATGGACATGCGCGGTAAGAGGATATCAAAGCTGGTTGCTGTCTCATCAAGCTAAGGTTGCCATCTGGGAATTTTGAATCCCAGATTCTAGAAACTAGGATTATCAAGAATATTTTCGGGGTCAGGAATTTTAGCTTGGATTGAAATAAAAATTTTGATTTTGTTGTATCATGAGATATAAAGGGATACTGTGCAACAAATGGCTGGTAGATTCACCAGGTTATCTATTTCGTAGCCACATTAGCACATCTTAGAACCAACAATTGTGAATAATGAGAGAGGAAAATATGCTGCAGGTGGGTTGGTACAAAAAACCGAGTTATTACCAAACCAATACTTGACAAAATAGAATTTAAGAAACTTTTGTAACTAAAGAATTAAGCCAAGGCGTTGGTGCTTTAAAACTGGGGCCTGCAGAATCTGTTGAATGGGGTTTCAATATCCAGGATGTTCAATGGGGCCCCATCCATCCTGAATTATCTCCAGGGATCCACAAGTTGCACAGCAATTTTTCAGCAGCTTTAGACTTGTTCTTTAGCAACTTCTAGCATGTTGAGCAACTTTCTGTGCATCGGGAAACTTTTAAGCTACAGTAAAGCCCCGCAAACAAGAACCACTTCTCTAAATGATATGCTGGCTTGTTTCATATAAAAGTAATACTTTCAGGGGGGGCGAGGTTCTTGTCGCAAGGGAAATGAGAACTATTTTTAATAGAACAATTGTAAACAGATTTATGGGTGATTTAACTGAATTTCGGTTTGTAAAGGATCAATTTGATGCAAAATAACAAAAGTGAAGTAACTTGCATTTGCTCTGAAATTGCGAATTTGAAAATTTCATGTTTTACGTAATATACTGTACCACCCCATAAGAACATGGAAAGAAATGAGGCTGTTTTTGGTTCTTATTTTTTTAGATGTATTTTTCTAAAGCATCAGCCTGCAAGTTCTTATTTTCCTATGCTCTTGTTTGCAGAGTTGTTTCTGTATTGCGTTTCGATAATCAGAGCCATACTCGTGCCATCTGTGAAGCAATTAGAGATTGCACAGTGCAACATGTATTGACATTATCGTTGTCCAACATTTAGGTTTTAATATCAACCTACCATTTTTTATGACAAAATATCTATAAGAAATATGGAAAAAATTTTCAGAAAAATCAATATCCAGAGAATTTCCACTAGGTTTGCAACCAAATTCTTTCTACGTATTGGACGTTTTCTGAATATTTACTGTATTTTCAAAGTTACGATTGAATTTGTTATGTATGATGAACAATAGAGTTCGAATGTAGCAGTCTCAATTTGCTACCTTATCACATCTATGCTTCAAAAATTTTCGAAAGAGTACATGCTGTTGTTCTTGTTCCAATGCCTCTCACAAGGCAGGCACTTTATAAGACAGCTCAAAGTCACATAAGCTTTTTTGATGTCTAGCATTTTAGTTTTGCGCATGCTCGTCGGGGTATATGTCTGTAGTGAGATTAAGTTCTGGTATGACGGCAAAAAGTTCAGATGGTTTTGTGCCATCCTAAAAAGTGCCCAATAATGTTCTTTCTGTTATTTTGATTTCGTAATGTGGACTAAAATGTTGTTTCATGCACTGCATTTCATTTCTACGTCATATCATGGTGTTCCCACATTGTCTCATTATTAGCCCTTAGGTGTTGTCTATTCTTCTTGTGATTGTTCATTGCATGTTGTAATCGTCCTGTTGTCTGTTGTGAAATAGGTAACATATACATGTTGGTGTGTTGTGTGTCTGTAAGTAAAACTCGTCGTGAGTCTATGTTCAATCGCCGTGAGTTTGAGTGCAGTTTGTCAGGTCGTTGTGAGTTTTAGTGGTATTGGTTGCAGTTGACATTCCACTTCGAAGAATCGTTTGCTCTTGTGAAAGTTGAATTTATGTTAAATTGTAGCTTCATTTTATCTTGGTTTTATTGGTTGCTGTTTGAATTAGTGATCTGTTTATGCGTCAAAACCTGTTAAATCAGGTCATTTAACAGTGTTCTGGCAGAGTAGAATTTTTGGACTTCACAGCACATAAAAGGTCAACTTTTATATTCTTTGAACAAGAAAAATGCAAACTAGGTTCATGGAAACATCAAAGAAAAAACTTCATCTTCAAAACAAAACAGAGACTCTTTCAACATTGTCACTAGTGGGGTATTTGCACCAGTAGGCCCTTTTCCTGCCCCACCAGTAAGCAATAAATCAAGCAATTAGAAAGGGTTTTGGAGCAGTTGCCTCCAGAAACAGAAAATAAATAGATATATTTTTCATCTGATATCGGAGAAAAGAGCCAGACCATACGTCTATTAGAACAGAGAGTTATAAAGAGGTTCTTGATAGGAATACTGGATGCTTTTAATCAGTTTGGTCTTCGCACTTACAAAGTGTTTTGAGGTTTTCTAATAGCAGTCTCTTGAACTATTAAAAAATCTTCTATTTTGTAAAGGGGCAGTTTTTGAAGTTCTGACAGTATTATTCTACATATTATTTCTAAGGGCAAGCCCCCAGACCCCATTTTCCCCATTTCAACTATGATAGATATTTTTTGGCATGCAACCTTTCATGTATCAGGCACGCCGGAGCCGGGAGGCTGGGGGACTGCAGCTGCCACTTTTCTGCTGGTGTATGATGTCATTCAATAAATAGCCTATCCTATCTAAGATAAGATATACTTTGATGCTCAAAAGGGCGGTTTTTTTGCAATCTACAGGCGTCCTGGTATCAATTTTAAGGGACTCTGCCCCTGACTCCTACTGCCACATCCAATGGGGGCCTATCACTTGCCCCACCCCCTCACTCTAAGATACTCACAAGCGTCCCTGTTAGTATGGCAGTTTATGACCAAAATTGTGCATTTTAAAGATAAAAGCATGAAGGTGTTATCGACATAAAGGGCAGCAGTATCTGATATAGTGCCCAACAATCTTTTACACAGAACCAAAGAACTGCCCATGTCAGCACAGAAACGAGGCTAAGGCCAAAACCCAACTACTGCCCCTCCCAATATTGGCATACTTGAGGGAATAGATTTATGCAATATGTGCAATCCATATGAAAGCTAACAAAAACATGTTGGGGATTACTGAATGTTAGCACGAGAACGAGGCTAGATAATCCATAGTCCTTAATAGGAGTATATTGCTTCAAAACCGTGGTCGTCGTAAAATTACAGGTCTGTTCATAACCAGATGCATTGTTGTAAAGTCTTTGAGTTTTAATGATGAATTGACTAGACGTTCTAACTTCACAAGTGAAAACTCGAAACTTATTGATCAACAAAAGTACTACTATATGATAGATAACGTTACGTACCTGCTTATTTTGTGAGTGAGGGAGTTGGGGGCCTTCCCCGGAGCCGAAGAGCGGAGGACACTCGCCAAGATCCTATTGGATGTAGAAACTGTGGTCAAGATGGAGCCCCTCAAAATGCTTATAAGTATGCCTATTGTTTTCTAGAACACCTTTTTAAATATTAAAATACATCCTATCATAGATAGGAAAGGCCGTGTATTGTACGAAATCATGCAAAATAGCAAAAAAGTGAGGGAGAGGGCTGCAGCCTGACCCAGGCCCCCAGCTCCGGCGTGCCTGATCTAGTTACCGCTTTGATGAAAACTGAGTTGCTCACTTTCAATGCTAATGCTGGTAGGAGACTCATAGTCCAATACAAGCCAATTTGGCCTTAATACAATTGCAGCTATACCCATTCTGATGAACGTGAACTGGATAATACAGCATAATCTAACAATAACATACTCATCTACAACTTACCTTCGGAGAAACGTACCGTAGTGGTCTATCCCAGCAAATGGTTCATACAGACCCTGACAAGAATACTTCGCTTATAGCCTGCTCGTTTATTACGTAATTTAGGTTATATCGTAGTCTATTTTTGATCCCTAAGACAGTTTCCTCTAGTTATAATGTACTTTGTGAGCCTTCTCGACCTTTTCTCTTTGCAGGCCCGTCACACGAATCTTTGCTACCTCTTCTATGATTCACTTTCCAGTAGAAGCTGTTGCTAGCAAACATGGAAGGGTTACTGATTGCTGTGGTAACACACCTGTTTGCTATATATTACTAGCTTCACTGAAATAGCTTTAGAAATCCTACACTTCCATTAGTTCCTGTGTGCACCATTTGAGTAGTGACATAGCATTAGCAGGAATTGCTAAAGCACCATAAAAATTGGCATATAAAGCCACTTATTGAGTCAAAAACGATGAACCCACTAACATTGCTTGTTCAAAAACAGGTTACAGACCTCATTGAAGTTTAAATATTGATAGACTAATACTTTACAAGCTATATACATGAGCAATACGTGATTGAAAAGGAGAACTATTTGAAAAGAGAGCAACTCTTTCTCATAAATTGAAGACTTCTCAACAGATTCTGTTGATGCATGTTATAATAGAAATTTTATGCCTATGCAGCCAAACATTTTCTATAGCATTTTGCACCAATGGCAGTTCATTTCATATTGCTATGTTTGCTGTGATATTCCCCTTATGTGCTTTATGAGCTTGGTATAATACGCAATATGCTTTGATAAGATTACTGGAAAAATGGAGAAGATGTCTGGATAGATCCGGTCTGGCAGGGACAATCCTAATGGATTTGTCCAAAGCATAAGAATGTTTGCCTCATGACTACCTAATAGCAAAACTAGCAGCATATGGATTAAAAATAAATAGTCTAGGTTTGTTGTATAGTTATTTAAATAACCGCTATCAAAGGGTAATAATTGATTCACGTAGAAGTATCGCAAGGAATATTAAAAAAAATTGGGGTCCCACAAGGATCGGTACTAGATCCCCTACTTTTTAACATCTTCATTATTGACGTCTGCATAATCAACGTAGATTCAGAGATATGCAATTTTGGAGACGATAATACCTTATACTCGTGCGGACATGATCTGCAAGAAATAGTGACTAACTTGGAGAATGACCTCTGTAAGCTACTTGAATGGTTTAGGAACAATGGTATGGTAGTCAATCCAAAAAAATCTCAGTTAATGCTCCTCAGTATGAACAAAAATAGACGACTACGTCTTAACATTGAGGGTAAGAAACTAAATGCAACAGATCATGTTAAACTACTAGGGATTGAAATATTCAGCAAATTAATGCTCGGTATACATGTTCACTAATGATGTACTGAGAATTTGCCGACAAGTTAACTGTTGGAGGGGCGCAGTGCTCGCGCAGCACCCACTTTAGCTACCCCCTGCTCTAATGAACAGATGAATTTTTAGAAAGAAAGTGAGCGCCAATGAATCAATTGCTATGGCCAATGCACTTCAGTATTGCTGTGAACATTTTAGCCAATACATCGAGTTATCTATTTTCTCTACAGCACAACAACATTTAGAAGCATTGGCAAATACTGTTCAAGTAATACAGGAGGGATTCACATGAAATACATGTATTCCATTGGTGGAGAGATGCTAATTAGATACAAATCAACTCAAAATTCAAACTTGCATCTTCGATATCGTTTACGAAGTCGTCTCTCAAGCTACATGGGATTCTATACATGGTCTACTTGCTAGTAAGTAGTTGTACAAGTTCTACATACATTATCTACAAAAAATTTCGGATGTTTTAATTTTCAGACAAAAGGTAGTCCGAATATTAAATTGTCCGAAATGTTTTGCGTCCGAAGTTTAAATTGACCGAAAATTTTATTTGCTAATAAATCTCCCGCACGGAAGAAATAATCAATTGTTTTCTAAATAAATAAAGGTCTTAGCATACTCTTCAGAGCCTATAGACGTTCCCCTCTAAGTAATTTTTCATATATTTTTCACCCAGGACACTTTTATCTCAACCCCCGTCTATTAACTTAGTAAAGTGAGATCTCATCTAAGGCAACTTTTAGAGGAGAAGCGTTGGTTGAGCACATGTGTTGCATTGCCTAGCCTTTTGTACTGTGAACTTGGGAATGTCACTTTGATATATGTTACTTTGTAACAAGAAGTCATTGCATTTTCTATTACATTTTTGGCAATTTTTTCAACCCCTCTATTTCTTCCAAGCCCCACATATTAGCGTTTTAGGATTTTCTGATCCCCTTACTATTAACCACTCAAGAACAACCAGCATGAGTCGACACTAGTATATAGTTTTCATGTTTGCATATCCTCTTATTCTTCTTTTTTATCATCGTCCATCGATATACTCAACGAATCCTCAGCTTTTCCATTTCTAGCCATTCGTCTACTTACATTTCCTCTTCTCTATAGCTAATCCTCTTCTTCATAGCTAATGCTCGGCGTCTCATAATTTTCCTTGATTCGTTCAATGAGTCTTGCCATGTAACGCCGTTTATTGTCTACAACAAAATAGGTTACATCAAGAAAAATCTCTAACCCACCTTTCGGTAGAGGGTGATGGTCGTTACTTTGCATCGTAAACTGAAGCCACCATTCGGCCTCCTTTCTCTATGAAAAAACATAATATACGCGACAATGTTTTCGTCACGTGACCAACAACTTCTGGAATTAAGCAATATAGCACTTTTCTAGTCCACGTGATAGCATAGGGATCGATCAGTAGAGGAGTTTTGTCTGTCTTTTTTCTAAAAGTCAGTACTTCTCCTTCCGAAATTTCTTTCTGAATTTGTCCGAAATCATAAAAATGGTGCGAAAATTAATGTCCGAGATTTAGCTGTCCAAAATTTGTTGAAGATAATGTATTCTCCAAATGAGAATCAACAAAAAATCTGATATTTAAGTGAATATTTGTTTTCGCAGCCACTCAGTTCCTTTAAATTTCATTAGATTTAATCAATTCTGCTTCTATATGTCAATAAATTTCGCTAAAAATTTGCAGGTAAATTTTGTAGTTATATGCAATACTTTCCAATACCTACTATATTTTGTGACTGCCCAGTCCGCGTTTGATGATAGCTATGTATAAGCGTTCAGACCAGGTTATATAGCTACTTCAAATAGCTTTTCTTGATGTAAGTAATAATTTCAACGCCAAAGTGATAACAGGGTTTAGACCAGGGGTCACCAACCAAGTCCGGCCCCAGCTACTACCCAATCAGGCCCCAGTGATTGAGGAAAGAAGGCCTATAATTAATAGTAATATAATACTATTTTTACAAAGCACTTGCATTTTGGAGTCGTTTTTGTTTGCTAATTTCACGTTTCGCACATTAGCTCCGGTTACGTTAGTATATCGTAATTTTGGCCCGAATGCCAGAAAGGTTGGTGACCCCTTGCTTAGAACAATGTGGGCTTGGACGAATATCTTGCATGTCAGCATAGAAATAAAAAGTTATGCAAATATAAAATATGTATTAACCAAAGCAATAAAATGAAATGAAAGTAAAACACATAGTATTTAATAAATATAGCTTCTATAAAATGCATTCGCTTACAACCTCTTTTACAATTCTTTTCGAAAGAAAGCGCGCAGCATACCGTGAGTATCTGAAAGGATGTCTAGGTGCTCACTATATTGCAGGGAATTTCATTTCTAATTTTTTATACACGGTTACCCTTCAGACCATAGAATTGATTTATGAGAGTCATGTTAAACAATTATCCTACAATTTTAAGAACATACGAAGCCAATAATTACCAAAAAGATCAACTAACAAATATCGCAAACAGTAACACAAGCCACTTCACTGGCGCTATGCAAGCATGGTCTTCAAGTTCATTATTAAGGATGGAAAAGTATTAGCTGAGTTTTAATCACTTGGCAGTGAGTTCCAAATCATAGCATCAGCGGTATGCAAAACTGTTTTCGTCACACTTCGTATTTAACAATTTTCGTATTTAACTATTTAACAATTTTCTGCTTTGGATGCCTCAAAAGGCTGAATAAGGCTTGCACTTTTAACTTAGTTTTAATAGTGAGTGCTAGAGAAAAAATTGGCTCTCGGTTGTTCTGCAGAAATATTATCATGCAAAATGTGTCCCGTACATATTAGCATTGACGTTTTTTAGGCAAAGAATTCTCGTTCCACAAATCCTCCAATAAGCCCCCCCCCCCCGGGAGTTTATTTGCAAAAATTGAATTTTTGAATGGGGATTTATCCGAGGGAGCTTATTTCAAAGTTTGGACTTTTCCACAAAGGTTGACGTAAAAAAATACAATTTTCTCAATAAATTAAATTAAATATTGCAAAAAAGGCTATTTTGCAAGGCGATTTGTTAGCCAATAATGATTTCCTCATTATCATCACAAAACTCGCTTTTCTTTCTGCTTTTTTCTCTTCAATCATAGGAAGTAATGCTTTATAGCTATTGTATTGTGATGACTTTCTTGACAGAACATATTAGCACAGAATAGTGAATAGGCAGAAGGGAAAATCTTGTCGGCACCTTTGTTGTTTTCGGGGAACGGATTTTACGAATGCGCTTACTTAAACTCGTTTTCATCTCGAGACATCTCACAATGGTGGAGCATATAGCATGCAGTGGAAACTGCCTTTATTGAGATATGTGGTTTTAATCCTTATGTATCATACGACAAAGGTTACTTCTGAGCAAGCAATTAATATCTATATCATAAGCTAGTTATATTGAAGGTGTTTCGGTTTATAGTACATTCTTTTTATTGAACACACTGGAAAAATTCAGATCAACGATTTTGCTGCCATTTCAACCAATATGCAGGGCTACAACTAAAAAAGCTTACTGCTTTTATTTTGCATTTTGCTATATATCATGTGAAAAACTCCACGCAATACCACATTTGCATTGTGGTAGGTGGAATTGTTTGGTCAGCTTCTTCCGAGGTCCACAAGGCTGATGGTGCTGAAAGTGATGAAGCCGATTCTCAAGACCATGTCCCACCTGTAATTTTCATAGCTTGCAAAAATGATATGAGAGTACACCACACATACTTGCATTCTGTATGCACCATATAGCTTTAAATGCATGGTATATACAACTAGATGGGAGAAATCAACCCTTTATATGGAAAATCTCAATTGTGAACTTCTGCTATTGAATCCCAAGTATAAGAACACTATCACATGTGTGTTGGAAGATAGATAGAGGGATCTAGGTATATATTTGATTCTTCTTGTTCCTAACTTTCTGTTCTGAAAGTGCCAATTCTGTATTCACTAGTAGCTACTATGTAGGCAATGGTATTCAAATTTACTGCATTTGGGCATATGCCCCTTTTATAAACCAAAATTTCAATGCAATTGCTAGATGAAATATTTGGCCTTATAATCTCAAAGTCATTTTTGAAAGTTCAATTGGATCAATATTCTTCTCTATAGTCTTACTTTTTTGATAGAAAATTCTTACATCTTATTAAACTGAAACTTTATAATGAAGCTCACTATTATATTTGCACAATATGTTCCATTGAGTATTAGGATAATTAAGTATGTGGAAAAGAACAAAAAGTGAAATATTTTTTCTTTAATGTCAGATGAAGTGACCACATACTACCTGATTTGAATGAAAACCCGAATGAATTGAAATGAAATGAAGCTTCACTAGGATAATCTGCAACTGGCTAACTCTGATTAACCATTAAATTGCTTCTAGCTGTGCAATGGTCTTCTAACCATGATGAGTAATTCAAAATCTGAACTAAGTACATTCATGGAACAAAATACTCTTAATCTAAAATATTACAAGCACACATTTTAAAGATATATGAACCTTGGGAGATGGTTCATCTTTGAACATAAAACAAAAACATTGACATCTGCAGGATAAGAGTGGAGCCTTTCCTTGAAAGGATGGATATAATATACAGGTTAGACCATTTTCTAAAGAGATGTTAGGATCTCTTGAATGATAATGAGCTGCTGTTCAACAAATTTGCAACAATATCATTGATGTGATAAACAGAGTTCAAAATAAAAGTGCACTAGACATTGAAATGCATGAACTGTGCCTGATTTTAAAGCAAGCTTTGAAGTTCTAAAATATGAGCTCTTTTATTGTTTTCAAAGCCCATTCTACCTTATCATTGTTTTGTGTAAGTGATAAAGAAAGAAAATTATCTATGCTGGTGCAAGTTGATTGAGAGTAGAAATGATCTGCTGCGATGTATCAACATGTCAAAAACATACAAGAAATTACTCACCAGATTTTTGCAATTTATCATTTCATCTTTATAATAAAACACATAAATTGTTTAACATCAAACCTGCCTTTCCATGAGATCTACAACCAGCTACTTACACAATCAAATTTTAAGTTACACGTGATTGTGCACTTATTCTACCTTAAATTAACTATGAATTGTTATCCTGATATTTTAAAAATTTGCATATCTGTGGCATAGCAACTCTGAATGGTGACAAATAATTTCTGGTAATTGTAATGTATTCAACAAGAAGTATGGCTGAAATATTCAGCACATTCTCCTTCAAGTTATTCAAAAGCATGTCAAGTAGAACTTTTCTTCTTGTGCTCAGCATCCTATTCCTACAATTAAACAAAAATGGAAGATATTGTGTGTGGAGAATGTAATAAAATCGCAAAATAGAAAGTGATTTCTTGTAAACAAACGATGCCTACTTATCGACTCAAAAGTCGCGGAAGTCAGTCCATTGGAGCTTCTAGATGCAAAATCCCAGTTCATGTCTAGTTATCTGCAGCAAAATGGGTGCAAGCTGCAAAATTCTGCTCATTTCCTCTTCTGTTTACGAGAATTTGGATTGATTCCTATCAGTAAGTCAATTACTTTCCACAACTTGTACACCACTGGCCCCATTTCAACGAACCCCATATTGACGCATGCGTGAAAAAACCATGCTCTCTGAAAAGAGCAGAGTTTCCTTTCTGCCTATTCACTATTCTGTGACATTAGTCTACAACTTTGTAAAAGGGTGCCCGCTAAACGCGGGCAATCCCACCCCCAACTGTGATCTGCAAATTAGCCTTGGAAAGACAAGACATGTCTTCACTAACCCGTTCATGCTAAGAGGATTATGGAGTGATGACATCAATTTATGTCCTGCCAAGCATGTTGATTGATTGATGGCATCACAGCTCACTGTAAATGAGCATGCTCTCTGAAAAGAGCAGAGTTTCCTTTCTGCCTATTCACTATTCTGTGACATTAGTCTACAACTTTGTAAAAGGGTGCCCGC
>OLMO02000275.1:449757-477443 GCA_900291935.2 Cassiopea xamachana
TTTATGTCCTGCCAAGCATGTTGATTGATTGATGGCATCACAGCTCACTGTAAATGAGCATGCTCTCTGAAAAGAGCAGAGTTTCCCTTCTGCCTATTCACTATTCTGTGATATTAGTCTACAATGTTGCTTCTCTCAAATAAGGCCCCATGGGACGTATTCAAAGGGGGGCTTATTTTGAGGTGGGGGATTTTCAAAGATTTATGGTAATAGCGTTGGTTATGCCCTTAGTGTCACTACTGGAATGTTCTAGACTAGGGATCTCCAAACTATGGCCCCGGGCCGGATGTGACCATCGAGGCTTGCTCATCAGGTACCCAGAGACTTCTGTGTCTACAGAAAATATAAGCAATTAAAAGTAGCACCCAGGCGCGCAACTGGGGGTCCTGGACGTCTAGATCCTCGTCATTTTCAGCCAATGAACGGAATCGCCATTTTTGTAGTGCTCTCTATATCACAAAGGGTGTTTTCCTAAAATGAAAAAGGCATGATTCTCCAAATTTTTCTGAGGCTTCACCCCAGCCCTATTTTCCTTCCCTGCCATAATAAGAAGTAGCAATAGGAATCATTTGTCTTCAAACAAGGATATTAGTAAACCTCCCACAGTATTTCCTCCACTAATGGATCTCAAAAAATGACATTCACAGACTGTATCCTCTTTTAGAAAGTTTTGATGTGCCCTTTCATGGATTGGACCCCTGCTCTCAAAAATTCCTAGCTGTGCACCCGCATCCCTATTTTGATTCTTTTTATTTGGGACTCGAATCGGTACTAGGCCCCCTACCTACTATTTAAAAAGTGATGCAGCCCTCAGACTCAAACAATCTGGAGACCCCCGTTCTAGACTAGTATCGTCCACATACATCGTTACTTTTGAGCACTTCAATGCAGAGGTCCTTTCAGGATGGGTACTCATTCAAGCGGGCACCCATTCAAGCCGAGGTGCTCATAAAAGTATGAAGTTGAAGCTATGTAATATAGGTCATTACCCAGGCAAATATAATATACATTGCATTGCCAAACTTTCTTAGTGTAATAAAGTAAAGTATATGTGAGTACTCGTCTTTCCTTACTTCATTTCGTTCATTCCCATAAAATAGTTGAAAGAGAGTCTCTGCAGAGATAACAATTTTCAGCATGGGTTCCCATTTTCTAGTCTGAAGGAGAACTTTGGCAATTAGGAAGAGACGCTCATGTGAGGGGGGCGCTTAGTTAAGCCAAACACTCTTTCAAATACTTACGATACAACATAACATTTCACTTTTAGCAACACATACAGTTCGTCATTGACTGGTGACATTTACTCATCTGGATACCCACGAGCTTACGTCACCAGTTCCTCATCATGTTATTACAAAATCGTTACTGCAACTGGAAAAGAAACTCGCATTGCCATGATGGATGTCAACTTGAATTGTAATCATTATGTCGAAATAAGAGGTAATTTCCATTATCTATTGGCGTTTAATAATATATTGAAGTGTCTATTATGACTATCAAATGGAAATAGATTTCTATGCCATCCAGTGGCGGATCCAATCAAAAATCTGACTGGAAGCCATAAATTCCATGTATGGATGTTTTGGGTGTGGTGGGTGTGACAATTGAATTTATGAAATAGGATTATAAAGCACAACCCTTTTGATCAACGATACTAATATGAGAAGAAAAAAAAATCAGTCACCCAAATTTTGGCATACTTCCTCATTCTCAGAATATCATGAAACCAAGCAAACTTTTGCCCTACCCACTCCTGCCTTACATCACGAATTGCTTTTTGAGTTCAATTTTTAGAATAATAGGAAGATTAAGTAATGGTTGTGCAGCGTGTCGTCACCATTATCAAACATGTTCCCTCCAGTTGAAAATTCTCAAAATCTGTCACAGTCTACGCTCCCCAGTGTCCCCCTTACGGTAGATGTATTCTAAGAGTTGTCCCTTTGCCACAACATTCGCCAGCCCTATTTCAGGGTCAGCACAAAATTTGGTTGGTGAGGGTTGCTGCTACTCAATAATGTGTACTCTGAATTTGATAAAAATTGAGAAAATTGACAATCCATGATAATGGGTCATTCCGAGTGGCAAATCATTCTTGGAAAAGACGAAAGAGATTAACGGGATTAAGAATTAAATTTTGTTCATATCTGAAAGCCTTTTTAGCTTTGAATTTGGGGCTTCTGAGTATTTGTATTGTTTAAAGAATTTTGACGTTTTTAGAAGATTTATTGACTAACAAGTAAATTTTACATAATGCTCTAAAAACTTTTGGCTGTTTATAAGTTTCAAAGAGTTTAAAAGCTTCCTTTGACTTCACAGTGATTTCCTAGCTGTAGTGCGGGTTCGAACCTCTCAATTTCAATTTAATGTAAACTCTAAAGCTATATGACAAATTTGACAACTGATAACTGACAAAAGGGTCATTCACATCAGAGGCGTAGCCAGGGGGCAAGGAGGTAGGCTGCCCCCTACTGATGTAAGAGTTAACGCTTGAGAAACTCTACAAATCTGCAATAACATCGATACATTGGAAGGTAGCATTGAAATAGCAATTGCAACTGCTCTTTTCTATCTGGAAAAGGGCATATCTTTATATCCAAATGGACGCATTGTAGATTGCCTCCAACGCGTTGTAGTTCTCTTCTTCAATAAAGTGCTTTACATTCTCCAGTAAGTCCATCATAAGATAATAAAGATTGCGATATGAATGGAATTCTGCAGCCTTTCACGTGCTAAGCAACCTAGTAAAATCTATCTATCAAATTTCAAGAGTGTGCGACAGCACTACAAAGCATCCTTTAAGCATACGGTCGCACAGAAAAGCAATGTGATTGGCTACCTCAATTCATATGCAAATTGTGCGACAGTCGTGCGACAGTGGGTAAGAAGCATCCTGTGCACAGACATCTTACTCTATCTACTTTGTTGCCCTGTTGGGCTTCTGTAAAAAATGTAAGATTTAACAATCCAGTATAAAGATTACAAATATGGGATCTCCTCTTTCTGACCAGCTCTTCCACAGAATAGGAAAATGTAAGGCACTTATATATAATTCCCTACCTACTAAAAGCAAACAGAAAAATCCGTCTTAGAGCCGATTCAATACAGTGCAAATTAGAAAAACTTTTCAAGTGATCAAAAATATTATTTTGCAGCTGAGCGTTGACTTTCGCATTTGCGACCAGTGCGACGGTCTAGATCCGCCCCTGACAACATAGCGGGACAACCCTGTTTTACAAGATATGGTGGCTCGGTAAATAGTTTAATTTGATAATGGTAAATATTCCGGTGACATGGCGCCTGCGAATTTGTCAAAGGAACTTTGAGCAGCTGTACAGTTGAATATTCTACATACCACAGGGACTCCAAACGTCTTTTGCTTTGTAATCAAAATCACAACGAAGAAATAGGAGCACATAATATCGTCCGGTGAAAGCTGTCCTAATTTTGTTTGTAAATTGCTCAGCAACATGGTGGGCCCCGGGGAGTTTTAATACATGCATGATATGTCATCGATTATCACCGTAAAGGAAAGTTCTGGTCCAAAGCAAGAACTTTGTATCCTCAACCCTGAAAACCTGACCGGAACTCGAACCCCTTTTACAATACCAATTATGTACTTTTTGCTGAAAATGAGATTTAGGGTGCCCCTTATGCCCAATAACACGTACCACCACTGTGCTCAGATTATCTTTTGGGATCATGCCCTTACTTTTTGAACATATTGAAGTGTTGCTCTTATATTTTATATGTTTGAAATCACTCTTAGATCGCATTCTAGCATAGTAAAGAAATATTATATTTAGAATTTTGGAACTTGCTATCAATCACCCCCAAATCAAAACAATGGCTTCTAGGGTCTTTTTTAGCACAGAAACTTGTTTTGTTTGTATTCGTAGCCAGCCATTGCAGACTAGGGGAGATGTTTTGGTCATGCCTTACAATGACAACGCCCTTTGATTGCTACACCTATTTCACCGCAGAGAAATGACTGTCTTACTGTTTCATTACAACGACGATCAATAAAAGACGTGGAGAAAGCATGATAACGAGCAATAGGCCTATAGAAAATTACATCTTGCTAGAGGTCCCTTACCTCAATACTTTCTAGTCGAATTAGGACGAAGTAGAAAATTAATGCTGGCTAAAAATGCTCCCCCATGTTCCCCCGGGCATCGCTGCTGCCTCCTATTGTCTTCTCCTCAATATTTACATCATCGGTGTATTTCCCCTTCTACAATAGCTAAAGCGGAATATTACAAGCAACACATTCATATTCAGATGGTAGCGTAGTCAGGCAGAAGATTACGCGGAAGCTACAGCTAACGGAGTTCGCACTACAAAATTATCAATTTAACAAATATATTTGAAATAGAATTGATATGCATGTATACTAGTAAATAGCTTAGTAATATAATGCCAACCTCTTGTGTTACGTACAATTGCACAAGCAGATGGACAAAAACACCGGGAACTGATAAAATCAACAATGTGGTCTCATTTCACCGGTGAGTATTATACTCATTTAAGTATGAGAAAATCCATAGTAGACATTTTCAAAAGAGACCAAAATTTTAGCACTTCCTTGGAAGAGTATATAGCTCTCTATTTGTATAAAATTTGAATAGCTTTCTTTGTGGACTGCCATTCTAGGCCTAAGTTGATGGTATGTGCAATGAATACACAACATACCCGTTTGTAAAAAATAGATGCTGAAGCATCCAAAAGGCTAAAAAACTTACAGTAGTGCATTTTCCAAGGTCCAGAAATGAAAAAGAATAGTATATTTTACATATATGGACAAAATTTACGTGCTACTCATTTTCATTGGTTTCATAACAAAATTGCCTATAATGCAAATTATTATTGTCACTCAGGTTCTCATTGAGAAATAAGGAGTTTTTTGAAAAAAATGGACTATCGCAGTCAGGAGAAAGAGTTGGAAACCAACCAATGCTTCATTTCTGTGCAGTAAACATTTCACCCCAGATTGTTTTTATATTCACCAAGCCTGTTTGTACAAGTAAACGGTCAAAGAAGAAAGCGTAGGCCTGATTCTGTGCCATCTCTTTTTAAATTTCCCAAGCATCTGCAAAATAGTAATAAGAAAAGACGACCGCCACTGAAAAGAAAGACTGTAGATATTACACCTGAGGAAGATTCTTATGTCCCTCCTAAGAGAACACCAAACCTTGACCATTCTTATGCTATATCATTAAGTAAAGAAAACAACAGAATGAGGAAATCTTTGACAAAGAAAAAAAAGAAAATAGACAACTTAGAAAAAACATACAAGATTTTTAAATAAAGTAGATAACCTCCTCAAAAAGTTAAAAAAGCTGGAACTAATATCACAGGAAGGAGAAAATTGTATTAGCAGTCATTTTGGTGAACTTACATTAAGCATCATACAAAATGAAAGAAAAAATAATGGTGCATCCTCAGGTTCACGATATACAGAGGAAATAAAGCAATGTGTAATATCTCTACAATATCATAACCCCAAGGCATACACATTTGCCAGAAAAGCTCTTCATCTACCACACCCATCAACTTTGAGAGCATGGTCCAGTAATGTTGAATGTGAGCCAGGGTTTTTAGCCAATATTCTGGAGTCTCTATCTGAAAAGGTAAAAGAGGCAGAGAATGATTGCGTGCTACTTCTTGATGAAATAGCAATCAAAAAGGAAACTGTCTGGGATGAGAAGTAAAAGCAATTTGCAGGTACCTGTAATTATGGATCCATCACGGCAGAAGAGCCAGATTCAGCAGCACCGAATGCCCTGTTTTTAATGGCAGTAGTGTAGGGTTCATGATGGGAACCCCTGATGCCAAACAGTAGGAGACAATTAGAGAGGCACCACGAAGTGACATTTAATTAAAACATTGACTGCTTTTGGCTAATTGACCACTGTCAATCTTTTCTGTTTTATGTATCTGTAGTTTCTGTTTTAGTAGTTAGTTGTTGTGAGTTGTTGTTGGTAGTCATCGTTTACAGTAATAAAGAGTTCACTTGTGTTCTGATCTAAAAGTGTTCTGAAGTAAAGCATGAGTAAGAGAACCGAATCCGCAACACATGGGACAGCTTTGGCCCATGTAGAAACACAAGTTACAGTAGGCATGAGAAAACCATGGAGCTATCCAACTGGCTACTTCCTTACTAATAAAATGAGCTCTGATGTCCTAACACAAATTGTTACTAATGGAATCGACCACTTGACAGAAGCAGGAATGAAAGTCCATGCTGTAACATTTGATGGGTGTGCAAAAAATCTTGCATGTGCAAAAAAATTAGGCTGTGATCTTACCAAATTTGATGGTAGCTTCCCTCATCCTTCAAGACCAGATCAAAAGATATATATATATAGTTTTAGACATATGTCATATGATCAAGTTAGCAAGAAATGCCTTTGGGGATATGAAGGTTTTTAAAGATAGCAATGGCAGCTTGATTGAATGGTCTTACATTGCAAAGCTTCATGAAATTCATTAAAAAGGACATCCTACACTTAGGAAATAAGGTCATAACACAACATGCTCGGTAGCAAAACCACAAAATGAAAGTTATAGTGGCTGCCCAAACTCTAAGTTTCTCAGTAGCAGCAACAATTGATTATCTCAGGGGGCTGAAGTAACCTAAATTTAGGGACAGCAAACAATCAACAGAATTCATCATGACCATGAACAATCAATTTGATGTATTTAACTCAAAGAGTAAATTTGGAAAAGTTATGAAAGCACCTTTAACACCAGAGAATTTTGCAGACACAAAGAATTATGTAAAGAACTGTATAGAGTATTTGACAACACTCACAGATGCTACTGGAAAGAAAATCATTGATGGTTCCAGGAAAACATTCATTATTGGCTTTGGCACATCAGCACAGTCCATTTTCGCAATTGCAGAAAGGTTACTCTCCAGGCAAAATTCTGCTTTTGAGTATGTTTTGACATACAAATTTTCGCAAGACCCCTTAGAAATGTTTTTTAGTAAGATTCGAAGCAGAAATGTTTGGAATAACAATCCAAATCGTTTGCAGCTGAATTGGGCTCTTAGAGCATTGTTGATGAAGAATAACATAGAGGCATCAAAGAATGCAAACTACATCATAGAGAATATCCCTTCTCAGAATTCTTCATTCTGTGCTGATGTTAGCTTGAAAGCTATTTTGGATTCCAGTGCCATCTGGAAGGATGATGTTCTGTTTTACATAAGTGGTTTTATCTCACAATCACTAAAAAAGAAAGTTAAATGTCCGGAATGTGTTGCATCACTCTATCAGGCAGTTGATAGCAATTCCGCCAGTTATAGTTCTTCATCACTAACCAAATGTAAATCATATGGTGACCTTCTTACTCCATCTAATTCAGTCTTTAAAATTGTTGAGGTCACTGATAGATTGGCTAGAATAGAGCTAAAGAGCTGGGCAACAATTACTGATGCATGCATAACCAGAATTGTACAGAAAGCCCTCATTGAAACAAAAGGATCTGCATTCTCCTCACTAGAACAACACTCCATTGCACACCATCTTCTAGACTCAAGACTACGTGATGATCACATAACGATATTAATAAAGCCTGACACGGAACTGTACATAAAATTCATATTTCACAGATTCAGCAGGATTTACACTGAACGGATCATGAGACAAAATAAACCTTCTAGGAGACAGATACTTACGAAGCAGATCTTGTTTTATAATGAATAACATTAATGGTAAGATGACTTAATATTTTTAGCTCTATTTTTCCACATAGAACGATAAGGATAGAAATGCTCATTTGTTGCTGCCTTTAGTTTTAAGTTCAAGTCAATCTCGAGATAGTATTGATAGACTACTCAGAGACTTACTTAATACTTCATAAAGCTCTTTGATATGAAGAGCATTAGCTGCTAGATGAATCTTTGCCAAAACCTTTTTAAATGTGCTTTACTATTTGCTATCAAGAATGAAAACAAAAGAAATACCTTTCAACAATTGTGCTGACTTTTAACCCATTGCGACTTCGTCGATGAATATTATCCCTAAAATTTCCTCCATAAAAGCATGAAAGACTGCTAAAAAATTTCCAAAGCCATAAAATTCTACAATTTTTATGGAATAGGCAGTGGCAACACGGATTAACTCTTTTTCTCTGCCAATCTGGATTTTGAGCTGATTACATTCCACAGATATGTTGCGTACAGATATCCCGATTTTATTGTATGCTAGCGTAATTACGCCTGCTGACTCCCATCGTCACACAAATACTTTGTAACAGATTACCTGCATTGGTTCAAAACCTTTGGCACAGATCTGTAACGTACAGAAGTTTCACTTTCCATATTGGCTTCTGTGTAGATTACAATGCCGTTTGCCTGACTATGCCGCCATTATGGATTTACATGCGAGGCCACTGTTTTGTATCATAGGAACTAGCCAGTCAGCGCTCTAGCTTTAATAACTCTATGATTCCAGGGCACTATCTTTAGGTCTGACTCGAAACTTAGGTTGCACCATTTTCCCAAGAAAGAACGCCCCCCCAAGAATATAATCTCCCTGGATGAAGTTGCCAATAGCAGCTAAGATTTATCTTGCAAAACTGTTTGTTTTTTAGGATCATATTTATCTTCATCTACATTCGCAACGAGCACAACGATTCGCGGATTCCCATGTTCGCATGTAGCATTGCTGGTAACAAGATACACATACATTCATATACGGTTCCAAAGAGCGTCAACATATACGTCAGCAAACTATCGAGGCTTTTTGTTAAGTTATATTGCGTACGGTAAGTCATATCTATTTACATCATGCTAAGCATTCTCCCGAGTATTTCAGATTAAATGTGTTCAACAGCTACCAAGATTACTTTCTGTAGAACTTTATCATCAATTGAAGTTGATGCTTGTACCTCAGAAAATATTTGATAGAGTAGATGAAAATGAAACCACGTACATTCATACATGCATTTCAAGGACTATGTATTTTGTTCCCCAATTAAGTGTACAGTTGCTCAATGGTAATTTTTATAACAACTTTTGCAGATATCGCAGCTATACCAATACCACCAGGTAATTTAATAATTCACTACAAAACTTACAATGAGACTTAATTTTTCACTAGTTTTGGTGTTTATTGTAACGAAGTGGTTAGATATAGAGAGTCGTTTATATTGTCAGTCTACATTAGGCCTATGTGTAAGGTTAGCCAACAGGCACAGAAGTGTAACTATTAGCCAGGTACCGATAAACGCTATATTATGACCCATTGTTCTAATTAAGAATGCTCTAATTCAAATTTTTGATGGCATTTGATTGCCTTTACCTAGTGGCGCTACTCATATCTTACCACTCAAATAGGAGATTTATCACTATAAACATATCAATCATACAGAAAATGAGAGGCATGCATTACCTCTATAGATGA
Source organism: Cassiopea xamachana (assembly GCA_900291935.2). NCBI lineage: Eukaryota > Metazoa > Cnidaria > Scyphozoa > Rhizostomeae > Cassiopeidae > Cassiopea > Cassiopea xamachana. The sequence continues at coordinate 459,168 of OLMO02000275.1, forward strand.
GTGAAACAAAGCTTTTCTCATTTGATATAGGAGCATGCACCTTTGAATCTGATGAATGTGGATTTATTCAAACTTCAACTGACCACTTCAATTGGTTGCGGCGCAAAGGACACACGGGCTCTCAATTCACTGGACCAAGTATTGACCACACCTCCGGTCTCAGCACTGGTAATTTAAACTATAGCAATCAATTAAGAACTTAAATATATTACAAGCAACAAATTATTTGTCATATCATCAGAAGGATCACATTATAGATCTATTTTACGCTTCCCAGTAACTTTTCTGTAATACAGAGGTGTGCATCGGATCGGATTGAGATAAAGCAGTTAAGTGTACTGATATTTAAAGTACATGTTTGATTTTGAGTATTTAATTTTGTCACTTATTTTTAGTCTGAAGTTTTGCATTTAAACTTAACCTTTAGCGTATATAGATACTTGACAGTTAACACGTTGAAAACAAAGAACACATTTTTCTGAATTTCCACAGCTGTATATACATTTGCATTTATTTATTTTTGATCCGAGAATTCGTTTATCTTTGAAATACGATCCGATCTGAACTTCTCAGATCCGAATCCGATCTTATCCGATCCGAAATGTCTAATCTGAATCCAATCAGATCCAAAAATAATAATTACACTGGTCAAAAAAAATTAAGAACGCTGATTCTGAAAATCATAACTGTTTTTCTGTCATCACATCTATATTTTCTGCTTTTTACATGTCCCGCTTTTTACACAATTTTCATGAATGCCACACATTTTGTGCAGTTATTGAAAGCATCAATGTATATATGTACACATTTATCCATATACACATAGATCTATAGATATAAATATACATAGATCAGTATTTCCACGCATAAAAATGGCCATATATACATAGACACATATATTCATACATACATGCAGTGAAGCCTGCCTATAGCGTATCTACACATATAGAAATGCAATGTCCTGTGTACGCTTAAGCGAGATGCAAGATACCAATACCTCTACGATTTGTGCAATTCTAATTTCTTCTTTCACGGCTCTAGCTTGGTTTTTTCTAGCTATTTATCTCTAAGTGAGCAATATTGGTAAAGAATGCATGGCTATTACCACTCCCTTACAAGTGCCATCTTACTGATCATCATAATAGTGTTATAATGACGACCACCATTGCAATTCCTTTCACTATTGATTATGGAAGCCTACTAGTCTTTCACTCTACTACGTTATAATACCTTTGTCTACATTATTTTCACACCTCTTCCGGTACAATAAAATCCCATTTTGGATGCTGGGGGGCCTGCGATTATGAAGTGTTCTTTCACTACCTAGACACGCGGACTGTAGCTTGATAGCTGATGCACTTACTTAATTTTCTGGCCTTCACAATTTTCTTTTCACAGCATTAATAGTGACTATCAGTCACAAGGTTCCCATTGACTTGTTCTACAGGGAAACTGTAATCATGGAGCTTTGTACTGGTTACGCCAAACATGCTGTGACTAAACTGGTATCATTTTTGGAATCAGCACACAAAAATTAGTCCTTCTGATAGGATTATTGTCCCAGAAAACAATTTTTTTGACCAGTAATGTTTCTTAATTTGTCGTATTTGTCTATCAGAACAGTAGTCATGTGCCTTTGTATTGACTAAACCTGACGTGCTCCGACAAAACGAGTATCATTTATGACGTCAGATCCCCAAAGGTAGCTATCGTGTTAGGGAAGTTTTCCCTGCAGAAAAATAGTGTTGGCCAATGTTTTTTACTTAATGTTAGCAAAAATAGCTTTATAACTAATGTACTCCAACTATATTGAGCCTTAATAGTTTATGCATATATTTATAGGCGTAATATTATCCTCTAATAAAAATGCTCAGCCCTGTGACTCAATATCCAACATGATAGAAGAGATAAGATTATACAGCCCTGAGCCTAGGCATCTGGAGAGAAAAGGATATAAAGTCCGTCCAGCTTTTTATTATTTTCCCACAGCACGAAAAAGCGGCAACATTATTTTGACATAATGAAAGCTAGTATGTCAAAATAATGTTGCCGCTATTTCGTGCTGTGGTAAAGTTCTGTAGTATCAACAGACTATTTTTATTATTTTCATTACTTTTTGTATCGTTGGCGTCTTTTGTGGCATCTGGAAGCCAGTTCAAGAGCATGCTCCCTCTAAAAGGTAGAGAGATATTCAACATCCAACCCGAGCCCATCTCACTTCGAAACAACTTTTCCAATCCGATCCAATATTAAACAGAAATTTTTGCTCCAAATGTCGAACAAATACGATCGGATAGGATCGGATCGGATTAGGATTCGGATTGGTTTCGGATCAGATTTGCACACCTCTGCTTCAAAATGAACAGAGAGACTTCCATCTGTTGGCTCTCTTAAAGTGTACATGGATGCTATACCGCCATTGCTACAGGCAGGGTAGAAACTGCTAGGGGTATGGGGAGTGAAGCAACTCCCCACTGTTGAAAAATTTGTCGGGCAATTTGTTTAGCAACTGGTATATTTGTCGGACAATTTTTAGCGCTTGGAACGTAAATGATCGTCCTTCAACGCTTACTTTTTCTATTGGGGTCATATGCAGTGTAAAAATAGGGCATACCTATTTACTGAGTCTCTCAAAAATGGGGCATATCTAATTGTTCTAGTATTGGGAGGTGCATTCTAAGTCAAAGTAAAGGGTGTGGTCTCAAAAATTTTTCTGGGGATGCAGCCCCCATACTCCCTTCCTTTCTTTTCAAAGGGATATCTTTGCTACAGAGTTAAGTGTTCGTCATCTACGACATAACTTTGGCGTCAATTTTTCATATGTTGCTCCTCACCATCAAAATTCGATTGAAGCAGGTTAGGAGATCAGCTTTCCTTTCTCAGCATAAAAATCAAGGAGGAAAACAATTTATATCCTACTTTGCAGAAGGGCATTTTCCGACGTTCTAGAGGGTGTGGTCTCTAATTTTTTTGGGAGCAAGCCCCCAGACCCTCAATTTTCTTTCCCTCCATACGCATGCTTTATTAGCTATAGCCTTCCCAAATATTTTAGCTTCTATCAACACGACGTTGTTTAAGGTTGGTCAGTGTAAGTTTTACATGATATGCGTCTTAGCTTTCTTGAGGTGTTGACCCACCCGCCTCCTCAAAAGTGGGAAACTGTCAACCACTGGTTGACTTTGAGTTTCTCTCCAGCACGTCATGTAAGCCCACTTTTGGAGACCACACTCATCTTTTAAGATAAAGTTTACCTGTCAAAATTTGTTATCTTAGGCCTGGTCTTAATGACTTCTATACATGACACGCCCTGTCAAATTTGATGGGCAATGCCCTTTTGTAGGGCAACTATGCCTCACACCCCCCAATGGAAGTACCCAAGTTTTGCCCCTGGATACAGGAAAGATTTCTCGATACGCATACATGATAAGGAATTTACATATTACATTGGTAGAGCTCAGAAGCTCAACGAGCATTTAAATATTGTCTTTTAGGTTACTATTTCTACATTGAGTCTTCAAGTCCTCGTGCATTGGGACACAAGTCAATAATATCAAAACAATACTCGGGAATTGGCACTGATGGAAGTTGTTTAACATTTTGGTATCATCTTTACGGCACTGACATTGGAAAACTGAACGTTTACTTGAAAAATACGCTACAAGACAATATGACGTCACCATATTGGAACTTGATTGGAGAACAAGGTGACAGATGGGAAATGGGACAAATAACTTTGACCCAGAAACGTTCAGTCGTAAGAACTTTGAGCATTGTTATTCAGCTTTACTTTATATTCTTCGAGATGGTTCAAGGTAAACAGTGGAGTTAAGGAAAGAATGGTGATTTCGCATCAGAAGTAGACTTCATACAGAACTTTAATTTAGTTTTCTAATGCTACGCAACTCCATAAGTCGCATGATAGACGGGGGTAAACAGAACGGCAATGAGACATGCATGCATTTTGTTTCTATGCAATTTAGCTTGAAGTAATGCAACTTATCTTTCTCTGTAATAAGAAGAATCGATGCCAAAAAGATACATAGCCTTGGCAGAAGCGGATCTAGACCGGGCTGACCGGGTTCAAAATCCCGGTCAAAGTTTTAAAAATTGCATACTAAGTGATGATGCTTATTATTATGTCAAGTCTCTACAAAGTTTCTTATAATCCTATTTCAAGCATGGAATGCTACACAGTACGAATTCTTGTGATGTAGACCCTCCTTCCTCTCATTACAATTGAATGGATGCCAATATATAAAGACTCTTGTATCTGTCGTCTTCTATTCTTAACCTAACACAATACAAGACTGGCGAGCAGAATGTCTTTCACCTATGAACTGTGCCATATCAAATAGCACAGCGAGTGGCTGTATAGAATATCTGTGGCTCTTGAGTTGCATACGAGAAGGAAATTTGAGCCCGGTCAACCATTCATTCGCAGAATTGAACGCGGTCGCAATACGAAACTCCATTGAACTCCTATAAAGGCTGTACAGGGTTGACCGGGTTGCGATCGGAAAGTCATTCATGGAGAGTGCTTTAGCCGTTCTGATGGAACACTGGTAGAATTTAAATGCAAATAACAGCATGAAAAAGGGAAGAGTCAATATTTTTTAATATAGAAGTAAATATAACAAGTTTTAATGAATTCAGAGAAAGATTGTGGAGACTTGACAGAGCCCATCTAGCTTACATTGCCTTTTCAAATGACTATCCGTCAAATGGTATGATATAGAAACTTTTTAGAAATGGTTGTGTCCCAAGATGAAAAAGGGCGTGGTCCCTCTGAATTTCAAGGTTGAGCCCGGTCACCTGAGTCGCTGGATCCGCGCCTACTTGATTACAGTCTTCTCATTTACGTTATACGCAGGCTTATATTTCATCTCAGAGATAATGTTGAAGACAGTATAGGTATAAAATGCAACAACTGCACTTCATATGAAACTCATTCGAGTGCAGGTGAAGTAAACAGATGCTGTTTTTCTAGGTTGTTTTTGAAGGAGTGATTGGTCCAAGCTTCAAAGGAGATATTGCAATAGATGACGTTTCAGTAGCATCTGGAAAATGCCCTAATCGTGGTATAACTATCATTTACCGTTATTAAGCGTATCTCATATTTTTTTCAGGTTGAAAAGAGAAAGTAATAGCAGGGCCATTAAAGAATATATTAGTGAAAAGGTCATCCCGATCTATTCACACATCGTCTGCCATTTTTATTCATTTCATTCATTCATTTTCGTTTTAAAGTGGCAGGGTAAAATTTTGAGCTGAATGCACAAATTGCATTATCCAACTGATTTATAAACTGTCTATTCAAATACTAAAGCAAAAAAATCCAAATATTTTAAACATCGAAATATTTTAAACTTACAAATATTTTAAACAACCACATATTTTAAACATCCACATACTTTAAGCATCCAAATTTTTTAAATATCCAAATATTTTAAACATCCAAATATAAACCAAATTATTTCAAAAGCATAAGTGCAATCTTTCATTCAAAAATGCTTGAGAATTAAACAGAAAAAAGGAAAGGTAGATGCAAAAATTAATTGAGATGTTGATTTGATGAAAGAAAGCAGAGAATATGAAATCTTGGTCTTCTGTTTCTAAGTTGTTTCAAACTTGGCCTCTCTCTACGATACAGCTTTGGCCTCATTTATGTCTCAATTTTAAGACAATGAAGTCAGTCAGAGTTTGCCATAGCTGCTCTTCACGTTGCTGTGACAATCTCTGAAAGATCTGCATAAAATATACATGTGCTGAATCAAATAAGCAGTTTAAAACCATCTTGGTATTTTCAGATTTAATCAGCTTTTTAATAGTAGATCGACCAAGTCTTTTGATAAGTGACAGTCAAACCGTATACACTGATTATTGGTAACAACTCTAGAAGCTTCGATTTGCAACTTCTGCAGTTTCTCAGGGGCTGGAGACCTTGATAATCTTAGACTATACAATACATAAAATAGTGCTCAACGACCATTCTATATATATTTTAGATCCATGACTAGTGGAAAGGAATAGGAATGCTTTTATAAATGCTTCGTACAATTATTACAGGGAGGACTTTTTTTGCACAACAAAGCTTTCCTATTCCTCTCAATAGATTCTTATTTTTATTGGCAATATGTTCGTTTGAAAGGAGATTTTGATCGAGTAACCACTTTCCACTTTTCTTGAAAACAGGCAAATGCGATTACGTCAATTTTGGGAACGCCTTTGGACGGATCTCCTTGCCATTTATCTAGGCTATAAGATTAACCTTGTGGTGAAAAGCTATCCATGGGACAGGCAAAAGAGGGTCCTGTTAGTAACGTCTGTAAGGTTGGCGGAATTGTAACGTCGCACTTTAGAAGCATTTTTATGCACTTTTTGTATCTGGACTGCTGCTGTGCGTGTACAACTAAATATCAAATAGAACTATAAGAGAAGTCAATTCCTACTATGGACAGATTTTCTAAGTTGTAAAATTTGAAGCAAGGTATACAAATGTAATGTTTTCACAGCATTGAAAAGTTCTCCATTCCACGTACTATAATTCAATGGATGATAGAATCCTTGCTTTGGAATTATCCTACTTCACTGGCCTTTTTTAACATAAAAAATCGGGGGCATGTGCCCCCTAGTTCTCGAAATTGCCTCCCTAGTAAGTGGAGTTTTGCCCCCTGAAGTCTCCCTCTTTTCCAAAAGCTTTGCATTTGAACTGAAGAAATTGATGTGACTCAAATTGTGACTGTAAGTGATAAATATGAAATAGGTGAATATCTTCTAAACCACATTAAAGGTTCAGATGCAACAGAAGTTTAGGTAATGGCAATAATGATATTGGGATATTTACGCCAAATCATAAAGCACCGAATCAAAAATTTTCCCAGGAGCACTGCCCTCAGACCCCCTTTCTTTCCCGTGCTGCAGCAACCAAAGACATGACATTACTTGCTACTAGAGCTGATAAATGGTTTTCGCTAAGGCTCTGATTCAAATGTATTTGAATTTATGGAACATGTGAGTTTCCAATTAGAAAATGAGGTAGATGTTTTTAAAAGCATCTTTGAAAGGATTTCTCTCCAAAAAGTGCTCCCAGTCCTCAAAATTTTTCTTTGATATTTGAACTAGCATGTTCCCTTTCTTGGGATTTGTCCCACAGTAAATGTTTCTTAAAAACTGCTTTGTATTTATGACCATATATCACTTTGCATTTCCAGCAACTGGGACACCTTTCACCTTACAACACCGAAGTGGAAAGCTCTGTCCATCTTGGAATAAACTCAATGATGAACTAGTTCTCACAAAATCTTGCAATAATTTATTCATGCTCACTGAAGTTGGAGCCATTTTGCATATTCCATCTGGAAAGTGTCTGGCATCCATTGCAGCAGTAAACAATGGTGTTATCAAGCTTCAGTCGGCTTGCAATTCCGCCAATGCATGGTTTCAGCATACTCCATCGAAAACAATTCGACACATGAGAACTGGCAAATGCATTCATCCATATCTAGGGAGCTCTTCACCAACAATTGGAACAAAGCTGGTCATTTACGATGGATGCAACGAAGCACGACTACAGTTTGATTTTGTATATGGTTAGTAATTTCATATGAAGCATTAACATAGTTTAGATCGTAAACCATTTCCATTCATAAGTGAATGGACTCTAATGTTTAAAGGTTGCTTTTCAAGAATACTAGGGCTGCCTGACGAGATTATTTCCAAACTATGCTTGATAAGTTCAAACTTTAATGGTTTATTCATAAGATGATGCCTTTGGAAAAATCATATTACTCTCTTTTAAAAAGGTGGCTCGAAAGTAACTGCTAAAGAATACACAGCAACAACGTCATATCAGTACATATTAAAAGCACCGTCAATGGACAATGGGTATGCAACTTGGAGACTTACACCAAGTTTGGCATACACAGCCTCATCATATTATTTGGAAGTCTACTGGATAGCGCTTTCTGTTCAGGGAAAAATGCCCAACTGTCAACCTGATTTTGTGGAAGTTTTCGTCAAAGAGTAAGTTAATTACAATTCCTCTTGCTTTCGGGATACTATTGTTGTGGGCTCAGTGAATGATGGGTCAAATGGGGGCGGGGGTATGACACCTCCCAGTTTGGTCGAAGCTGCAAGGAAGTTTGACACAATGTATGAGATTTAGCATCCTGTTTGTTACTGTGCTTCCTTGAACTTTGTTTAGCCACAGTTGGTTAGATTCTTGCAGTACGTTTCTCAAAAGGAAATTGGCTGGGCAAATCTCTGGGTGAAATTACTCTATGCATAGCAAAGTTGAATTGAAAGTAGTGAATATGACACAGAAGGGGGGGGACCAAACGAGAGGTCTGTAAAAGCAGTTGTAGAAAGTGAGAAAGGACATACATAGACCAAGAAGCAGAAAGAATTTGCCAAATAAGACGCGTAAGAGGGTAGGCGAAGATAAATAGATGGAAGTGATAGAGCTAAAGCGGTCCAGCAAAAGACAAGGAGCAGCAGACTGCTATAGGGTTGAATAGAAACGCTTTTGGCGAGCAGAAAACAGTGGGGGTCAAGGGGTTTGTCCCAATTTAATGGCAATGGACATACCGCTTCTGTTGAGGACTTTTATATCCTAGATAATATAAGTAATGAAACAGAACTCCTTATGCCTTTTTAAATCTCCATAGGTTACTTGCTTATTTGTTTTTTTCTCCTTTCACTTTATTGTTGTCCTTATAGAGGCAATTGTCGCCTGTATATGTTTCCATTGCTTATTTTTGTATCCATATATAGGCAAATTCTGTTTGTTTATTTTCATTTTTCACCCGTTTACACGCCCTGTACCTTTTCTTCTTGTATTACGCGCCCTGATTTAGCATGTTTTATTCAACATTGTTTCCCACTTAGGGTTTGTAGCCCCCCTTTTATTCTCGTATTCAACTGAAGATGGGACAAGCACGCCTGATGTAATTTTCCGAAATGCGTGGCCCCGAAATGCCTGACGTCATTTTCAAAAAGATATGTTAATGGTTACGCCTAAATTCAAAAGTTAGGGCCTGATATAATTTGTCAGTGGTAGCGTCTGATTAAAATATGGCTCGTGAACGGTAGCATTAGCGTCAACAGTAGTGTGGATTTATAAATAAGATTAAAATGTGAACTGAAATTCTCGACTATGATTCACGTCGGGCTATTATTCTTCAAGAAGTAAACAATATAAAAATTTCTCAGAGAGCACAGAGCTACATTTTGTAGCTTCTGGTAGCCTTACCCCCAGACCCTCCTTTGTTACGGTCCTGTTTCAAGCCCTAAATATTTAACCTTGCATGAATTTATCAGATCTATTAGCATATTCCTAAGTCGCGAATGGACGGGAGGTTGGAATAACAGTGGGTTGGAAATTTCTTGAAAACTCAACAAAGGGGAGCTGAAATAAGCGTGCTGGGTGGAAAAGTTCTATAAGTAATCAATATCTATGCATGAGTTTTAAAAGTTGTTTTAACTGTAAACAAAGTAAAGAACTCGGTATCTAACGCTCCGTAATATTCGATCGAATTACAGACTCACAAATAATATGCGGGGATCTTGACAAAGGACGTCCTGGGTGGATCATTTTTGAACAATTCATATGCGTGGGAGCGCTTATTCGTTGCTCAAGAGCATGCAGTTTACTTAGATTAGTTCTACTATACTCTAATGTATATAGCTACTCTTGAGTGCCTAAAGGAATAAGGATGGTATAACTGAGGGATTGCAAAAATCCTAGCAAACGGAGGTTGGAATACACTAGGAGGCCGGAAAGTGACCAAAAATGGAAAGAATAAATACATTGTGGCAACATAGTAATGCAAAAGTAAGACTACCAAATTCACATTGCAAAAATTACTTTGGGTGCGAGCTTTCTCCAAAACTAACAGGCAGGGCACTGCAGGAAAACATGTTTTTGTTAGAAGATTGCTGAAAAACTAGCCATCCAAAGGCAGGTAGCATCAGTTTAAAATAAATTGATTATTACATATCATTACTACTCGACTATACTTCTTTCACTTGTTGCTACTTTCATGCTGTAGGTTAACCAGCAAACCATACATATCTTTATGTTTTTTACACCATTTCGTCCTTCAAACGAAACATTTTCCAGATTAGGCATAAACGAGGTTATGAAACTATGAGCAGCCAGTAGAGTAGTAAGAAAATTGTTACAGCACAAATAATCAAAATTGTTTCCTCTACAGCACAACAACATTTCGAAGCATAGGAAAGTACTGCTCAAACAATACAAGAGGTATTCGCATGAAATACATGTATTCCATTGGTGGAGAGATGCTAATTAGATACAAATCAACTCTGAATTCAAACTTGCATCTTCGATATCGTTTACGAAGTCGTCTCTCAAGCTACATGGGATTCTATACATGGTCTACTTGCTAGTAAGTACATACAACGTAATACCAAAAGCTAATTATTCAAAATATTGCCTCTTCTGCTGACCATTCTAACCGCACAAAGTCAACAAATCTTGCTGCCTTTCTTGTTTTGCTACAGATGTGAAGCGCGTAATTTACAAATACTATATTGAAAGTATTTTACACTTCCTCTACTCAAATGCTGCCAACAATTATATGAAGATACAGATTTAATAACTACTCCACTGAACTATAAGGCCTGTTGATGACGCTTATGACAGTTGTAATACTCTCTGTGAAATTATCAGAGAATTGCATTACGAAGCAATGTCATCTGAAGGAAGCATAACGCTGCAGGCAAGCATTCGCTTGCATTCCTTTTGTGACCTTTTTTCAGAGCCTCAGTATAAATGTTTGTACTATCTCACTTCAGCAACACATACAGTTCGTCATTGACTGGTAACATATATTCATCTGGATACCCACGAGCTTACGTCATCAGTTCCTCATCATGCTATTACAAAATTGTTACTGCAACTGGAAAAGAGACTCGCATTGCCATGATGGATGTCAATTTGAATTGTAATCATTATGTCGAAATAAGAGGTACACTGTCTATCGATACTTGGCAATATATCTCTGTTTATCCCATGCTCGCCCGCCTATCAGCAATCTACTTCTATAAAGGAAAGGACAGCATCTTCAAACTGTCCTACTTCACAATTTTACGCATAAACTGATGGTAGAACTGGGGAGGAGCTCTTGTGAGACATATCAGACACTTTGAGTAGGACCTACATTTTCAGCTTCTAACAGCTGATGCACCTTCCAATTACTTTTCTAATTTTTTTCATTTTAGGCTCTAATTCATCTTCATCTACATACGCATCAAGTGGTGTGATTAGCTTTTTCAAATGCTCATCTGCATCAATGATTGTAACAAGATACGTATACATCCATATACAATTCTACCGGTCGGTTTCTGCGTCAATAAACTATCGAGGATTTTTGCTAAGTTATATTGCATACGGTAAGTCATACGTATTGTAATTATGCCTTGCATACTCCAAAGCATGCCATTTTCATAGCATGAACAGATGGAAAAGTTCACATTGCGCACAAAGGCACGAGCAAGCAAGGCTGGAAGCAGTAGTGAAATAACCAAGCATTTCTCTTATCAAACATACATAGAATACTTTCAACATAATATCTCGGTTATGTTTGATTCAGTTGACATTATGAAAGCCTTTTATCGTCTTATGATTGGTATTGCCATTAAATGATCATGTCATCTTCCATTTCCGCAGATGTGAGTTCAGTAACACCAACACAACCAGGTAGCTCATTAAGCTTTCACATACCATTTATGTAAGATTGTTATTGTCTTTTTCACAGTCTTTGTTTTCTATCGTCCGGATGATACATGGTCTCTTTCACTTATTGGAAAAAATTTTATTGAGCTTCCATAATGGCTATCGGTACTCAAAAGAATGTATGTAATGTTGTATCCAAAGAACCACCCAGCATTGATTGAACCCTATTTCTAACAGCCAGGAATTAACTGAGAGACATGAATTAGGGCTTGACAATATGAAATGAAAAGTCCACAATATTTTTTGTATATCTTTATAAATTAGTAGATGAAACATAGGTATGTGAAGTACAATTAGTAATAACTGACTCATGTACGAGATAATGAACATTTAGCAAGTAATAGGAATGATGTCATCTTCTTCCTGCTATACCTAGGAACATGCACCTTTGAATCTGATGAATGTGGATTTATTCAAAATACCACTGATCACTTCAACTGGCAAAGGCACAAAGGTCATACTCCCTCGTATGATACTGGACCCCGCATTGACCACACGTATGGTCTCAGCAATGGTAAGTTAAAAACTGTAGCAATCAGTTTACGGCTGTATTGAATAACGTCTAAAGATATGTTTCTCTCATCATAAGGAGGGTTACATTCGAAATCCATTGGACATTCTTTAGAAACCTTTTCGTCTCAATATGAACATAAATCTCTCCATCTAATGGATCTTTAACTTCTGGCAGTGTTTTCACAGTCATAGTTATGTCGTGTTACCGCAAATATAAGAAGGATTTCTTAAGATTCATTAGCACTGATCAATGTACGAAACGCTTTAACTATGGTCTGGTGTTCAAATAGCAATGCTTATAACATAGTGAATCCTCTTATTGTCATTTAGGCTACTATTTCTACACTGAGTCATCAAGTCCTCGTGCGTTGGGACACAAGTCAATAATATCAAAACAATACTCGGGAATTGGCACTGATGGAAGTTGTTTAACATTTTGGTATCATCTTTATGGCTCAAGCATGGGAAAATTGAATGTCTATTTGAAGAATAAGCTACAAGACACTATGACGTCACCATCTTGGAATGTCATTGGAGAACAAGGTGACAGATGGGAAATGGGGCAATTAACTTTGACCCAAGATCGTCCAGTCGTAAGAATGATTATCATTATTAATCAGCTGCTTATTTAGTCAAATATCTATTTATATGCACTGATACAGAGAGAAACATCCTTTTTCCTTTACAGCTGGGATATGCTGCTCCCTTCCAGGGTTAAACTAATTGTCCTTTATGTAATAATTAATGTTTCTCTGCGTGGATGCCCGATTTTCTTCTCCGACACCCCATCACAACGCTTCACTGGGGGTGACACCCACGGTCTTCCTGTCAAGCCGCCATTGTACATTCTGTTGTGTAAAATATTCTTAAGATAAATCCAGGGAAGATCGCTATATGAGGATGACATTTTTATATTAAGGTAACAGTGCAAGTTTATAACGAAAACATGTAAAGTCTTTGTCTCCATGGTGAAGTAAATTGCATTAAATGCTCTGTTTTTCTAGGTTGTTTTTGAAGGAGTAATTGGCTCAAGCTTCACAGGAGATATCGCAATTGATGACATTTCAGTATCATCTGGAAAATGTCCTCATCGTGGTACGAATTTCAAGTAATGTTATGAGTCCTGTCTGACATGTGACCGTGTTTGGTGTACTTTGATATTAATAACCGATGCCAAGCAAACTCGTTGTTCACTATATATTTTGACGGTTGCAAAGTCAAACTTTGAGAATAGGTTTGGCGTGAAAGCTATTCTAAGTAGGGACGCCTGCTAGTGCCTAAGGGAGAGAGGACAAGGCTTCATCTAAGGGCACAACTGTTTATTTTTATGTTCCTCCACAGGGGCAGATAGATTTTGGTCTTCAGACTCTAAAGTAGGAGAACAGTGTTTAGTATATTTGTCTTATAGTTATACCTTGTCAAGTTGGTGGTTGGGGGGTTTGTCTCAAGAAAAATTGTCTTAAACCAATCTGTCCACGAAGTCGGAAAATGTCCCTTCACAAGATAGGTGAGATGGATAGAGTTCAAGATGGATGGGCAGCTCATGCCCCTCCTGTCTCCCATGGAAGAGAGCAGAGGGGCAGCTGCCCCTCCTTCTCCCTCAGAGTCAGGTTTGATACCGATGGGCTACATGGTAACACCTTCAAATTCTCTCATGTAAACCCAACGGAGGTCATGAGGCAGATAGATCTACTTTGCAGTAAGAAATCTAGTAGTGAACATATTCCAACTGATATTTCCAAAGGAACAAAAGAATTAATTTGCTAATACCTTAGATATGCATGAAATGCTTTAAACTCTCTCATGATAAACCCCCATCCAAACTATATCGCTTATAAGTAGCCAGGCAACAATGTCTAGAAAATTGAACAAATAGTGATAGGCGAGAACAGCAACGCCTGATAAACTGCTATTATCTTGTTTTGAGAAGACTCTACTTTCAAAGTGCCCTTTTTGGGGGCCTACCCCCACATTTCAGAAAAGCTTCTGATGCCCCTGTAAACGTTCCACCTTATATTTTGACTTCTCAAGCTTCCCCTCACCTTGTATTGTAACTGGCGACTATTTACGTCCAGATATGCTCTTCTTAATTGGAACTGATACGCTCAATATCATCGAACTTACTGTTGGTTTTGAAACTAACACTAACCTTAATGCAGAGAGAAAGCACGATAAGTATCTTCAGCTTACTCGCAATCTTTCCTCGATGTTCCGTTGTGTTCGGTTAATCAATCTCTCAATCAGCTCCATAGGGACTTTTGGTAATTCCTGTAAATCTTTCATTGACCTGTGTAAGGATCATGATGTCAACCAACACATGACGTGTATCATTAAGGAAAACAACAACCATCATTGTTTGATCCACGTACTACATTTTCTGCATGCAAAATAAACACTGGACCAACCCTGGCCGCTTATGTGTTAGTTATATGATAAGAAATCCTCTCTATATACTAATATATGCTTGCTTGTGCATTTGCTGGTTTGCTATGGTTGTCCATTATTTTTGCTTTCTTAGGTTAAAAATTCATTGCTAATTAGCTGTGGCCTCATCTGCTAGATACAAATTATTTATTAGTAGAGAGATTTGTATTTGAATTTTTAATTGGAATGAGAAGCTAGAAAAAGACATTTATGAAGCTTCGATTATACGATGCCTTTCCATTCCTTCATAGCAGAGCTGTGTTGAAATTTGAAATACACTGCCACTTACCAAAAGGCATCCTCAACTTCTACTGTTTTGGGGAATACCCTTTTTGCTAATCTCTATCTCATTATCGATCACATGTGTCAAATAATTAGAAGTACTTGAAAAGTGAATTCCAACCGAGCGGCGGACATCCAAAGGGGCGAGAGAGCGGTCTCCCCTTCCCCAATATTTTCAGATTTGGAAAATGTGACAGAGGTTCATTGGAAGTGTTTCACAATAAGCATTAAATGACAACGTACAAGCCAACTTACTCTCATGAGATTGCTTTCTCCAAAGCTTTGGTGTACAGGCATATTACACCGAAAGGCAGAGCCACTGTTTCTTGTAATGCACAGGCATAGCTTTTGAAAACAATTACGATCGTTGTGGCGTTTTCCATTTTTGTTCTAAGTTGTTAGAATTGATTGAAACCGCTTTAGTTTAAAGTGCAAAATAGACGGGAGGGGTCCTAATAAACAGGGTGTTGGAAAAAATTCCGAAATTGCATAAACGGGGGGTCAAAATATACGGGGGTTGGAAGTTGTGAAAAGGCTTTAAATGAGTATACAAGGACGGAAAAAGCAGAAACAGGTTGTCATAGTGCATAAAGCTAAAATATTTACAGTAATACGCTATTTTCCCATGAGAATTGGAGTTTAATAGTACTAACAAAGAATGGAAATGAAATGAAGGGCTTATAAAAAATTCAGTTTCATTAAAATTAATAAACGGGGGTCCTAATAAGGTCCGGGGGGTTGGAAAAAGTCAAAAAATTAATAAGTTGGGAGACGCTTGTTTGGCACCTGAGAATCGGAAGTCAAATTTTCCTTCTCAGCATAGAGAACAATTATTAAACTAATTTACTTCCTATTTTGTAGAAGGATGTTTTCCGACGTTCTAAAGGGCATGACCTCAAAATTTTATCTTGAGGGCAAGCCCCCAGACCCCCGATTTCCTTTCATTTTTTCATGCTTTCATGGCTATATCCTTCAAGCAACTGTGTCCCCCCTGAAAAAAATCATGTTGCTCTGATTAAGCAGCATAAATTTGGCGTGCAAGTGTAACTTTCGCATTCACGAAGCTTTTGCCCCCCCCCCAAAAACGCCGAAATTTCTGCCGCTGTTCAAACCTAAACTAATAGCATACTCTTGTCTGCTGAATAAACGGGGCCTCCGTGTACTAAATTTGTCATATTTTGCTGGCCTCCCAATGCTTATTCAGTGCTCCCCGTTAATTAAATTTAAGGATTCTTGTCCACCTTCTCTCTTTTTCCAATGTCCCTTTACAGCTGCAGTAATCTGTCACTCAACCAACGCAAAGCAAGCGTCACAGAAATGGATTGAGGGAATTACATTTCTTACAATTTATTCATCTTTCCTTACAGCATATCTTATAGATTTTGGTCTTGCCAAAGCCCCAGTCTATTCCAAGCTCCCCTCCTAATAATTTATTCCTGATTTTCCAATCTCCCTTCTTATTTCATACTCCCTGTTTATTACTATTCCGTAATGTGCAAACTTCCACTAGTATTCCAATGTTCCTGTCTATTTGGGAGATGTGGGTATATGAACCTTTACAGTTATCAATGGTATTAAAAAAATTTTCCATGACTTAAATTTGCTAAATCATTTTATGCCAATTTCACAGTTCCAGTAATTGGTGCAACATTCACTATTCAGCACCGAAGTGGAAAGCTCTGTCCATCTTGGAATAAACTCAATGATGAACTAGGTCTCACAAAATCTTGCAATGATTTATTCATGCTCACTGAAGTTGGAGCCATTTTGCATATTCCATCTGGAAAGTGTCTGGCACCCATTGCAGCAGTAAACAATGGTGTTATCAAGCTTCAGTCGGCTTGCAATTCCGCCAATGCATGGTTTCAGCATACTTCATCGAAAACAATTCGACACATGAGAACTGGCAAATGCATTCATCCATATCTAGGGAGCTCTTCACCAACAATTGGAACAAAGCTGGTCATTTACGATGGATGCAACGATACCCGACTACAGTTTGATTTTGTATATGGTTAGTACTTTCAAATGAAGCATTAATATAGTTTAGATCGTAAACCATTTCCATTCATAAGTGAATGGACTCTAATGTTTAAAGGTTGCTTTTCAAGAATACTAGGGCTGCCTGACGAGATTATTTCCAAACTATGCTTGATAAGTTCAAACTTTAATGGTTTATTCATAAGATGATGCCTTTGGAAAAATCATGTTACTCTCTTTTAAAAAGGTGGCTCGAAAGTAACTGCTAAAGAATACACAGCAGCAACGTCATATCAGTACATATTAAAAGCACCGTCAATGGACAATGGGGATGCAATTTGGAGACTGACACCGAGCTCTGCATACACAGCCTCATCGTATTACTTGGAAGTCTATTGGATGACGTTTTCTGTTCAAGGGAAAATGCCTAATTGTCAACCTGATTACGTGGAAGTTTTCGTCAAAGAGTAAGTGAACTTTGACTTCTCTAGTTTTCATTTGTCATACTGAGAATAAAACTGCAAAGTTATGACCACATTTTTCTCTTACACTTCCAATAAAAAATTTTATTGATGGCAAAGAACAGTTGAGAAAAATAGAGTTGGACTCAGGATTCAAATGCTATTTCCTCTAGTCTCTCTTCAACAAAATTTGTTCAACTCTATAACTTTTTTCAATTGTTACTAACGGTGAATAACATGTAAGTGGAGTACGCAAAACAATAGAGGTATAAAGTCCATGTATTATAATGTGAAAGAAGTTTCAAATTCTACAAAACTACTTAAGTTCATACGGAATCTTACTACTTGATAGAGAAAAATATATGGCTCAATTTGGAGGGTCGTAGAAGGATAACATTCTAACTATGACAGAACTTTCATTAGACCTTTACGTAAATCCTGTAACTATAAAAGGGTTTGGTTATTTACAGGGTTGAGTGTACGTGTACGACATATAATTAGGAAGTCTTTAGAGATGCCCCCAGTCATATATGCAAATTAGTCATCTATGATGCGATTTATGTTTTGCATGTAAAACATGAAATGTATAAAATGAGCAATTCCGTTGAAATAGAAAAAGGACGGGGATCTATGGACGGAGCCCCCAGAAAAATTTGGGAAATACCTTCTCAGCTTCGTCATCTATTACGAACCTAATGGAAAAAGAACTACAAGGTGAAAATACAGTGTATACTTGAAAGTCATTTACGGTTGTTTTAAATGTAAACAACATGCTTGGAACTCTCAGAATTCTTGGTACCAACATGATCATTTATTAGACAATGGCATAATCCATGCGGTTATGAATGGGGGGGGGGG
>OLMO02000275.1:477451-492643 GCA_900291935.2 Cassiopea xamachana
GGGGGGGGGGGTGAAGCTCCCCTTCCTTCCATTAGCTTCCTGGTCATTCTTTGGCAAGATATAGTACCAGTCAGCCTCCCAAGTCAGGGTTACGATCCTCTGTTGGTCAGCAAGATAGAGGTAGTTGATATTGGCGGAAGAGCTCTTTGTTAGTCAATGGCAACTTCAACAATCAGTGGTAGGCAGAAGATTTCATCGGAAACATTGGCTAGCACATCTGTCTGAGATATGGGATTGCTGGATACAGTAGTTCTTGGGGCCTAATGTGTTTATTAGCACCAGAGAATAATCAACATAACTCTCAAACCTAAGCTATTTTCAGATCTCGGCAAAAGGGGTGCTGCTCGAACTTTATGGAGCCGTAGTCTGGCCTGGTGGACGTCTTGTGATTCAGAGGCAAGCATGCAACGTCATCAAGCGACCTCTGGAAAATTGCAGCCGGGAATTTCAGGGGTTTATAGCAAATAGGAAAACTTGCCAGTTTTTGTACGGAAATGAATAGAGTGGAAGTTGATGCACTTGAAATACCTGAAGCCTTTTGGAAAGGTAGTCGGGAGTTTATATACGAGCAACCTAGCGGGTAAAGGTTTAAGGTAGTGTATTCGAGTGGAGAGAGGCACAGAAAGGAGGTTGCTTTTATCATAGGAACGGGAATTATTAGTTCGGTATTAACTTATCATGCAATCTCAGAAAGGCATATGACTTTGAAAGTATCAGGCAGAGCAAGAAATATATTGACACATCAAGTTTATGCTCCAAATGTGGATGGTGATGATAATGAGGAGGAAGTAGGGTATAAAAGTATTGAGATAGAAGGAAAAAGACAGAAACAATGAAAAGATATAATGATAGTATTAGGAGATTTTAATGCAAAAGTAGGAAATAAACGATATGAAGATACAGTAGAACGATATAGGTTAGGTGAAACTAACGAGAGAGGACAGAGATTAATAGAATTTTGGGAGAAAGAGAATCTTTTTATTTGTGACACATGGTTTGAGCAGAAATTAAAATCAAGAAGCACATGGAGGCATCCAGATTTGAAAGATGAGAATCAGATTGATTATGTTCTAGTAGACAAAAGATATCGAAACTCCATTACTAATGCAAAAGCAAGAAAAGATGCAGATTTTAGTTCAGATCATGATCCGGTTTGGATGAACATCGAAGTTAAGCTGAAAAAACAGAAAGAGGAGATGTTTGCAGGAGGTGGAATATAGAAAAACTTAAAGATAAAGGCATGCAAGATAAGTTCTTGGAAGAATTCAGCAAGGAAGTCAAGGAAAATAACGGCAATCATGACTGGGACAGATTAAAGGCATTCTTGACAACAGCAGCAGCAAAGATATGTGGAAAACGTAAAATGGCTAAGAAGCAAAACTGGATGACTGAAGATATCTTGGAGGTAATGGAAGAAGACGCAATTTTAAGCATGACAAGTTGAGAAATGCAGAATCAACAAAAGAGATGCGAAAATTGTGTCGTAAGGCTAAAAAAGAATATCGCGAAAGTTTGTGCAAAGAAATTAAAGTATTCGATGGAAGACATAATCTAAAAGCGCATGATATGATAAAGAAGTTAACGAATAAAAGAATAAGTAGCAACAGTAACGTAAAAGATAAGAATGGAAACACACTTACTACAGAACAAGACAAAATGCAAAGGTGGGCAGAGTATGTAGAAGATCGTTATTATGATACCGATAGACCATGTAAGATAACACCTGAAGTTTCACAGTTTATGAAGGTACATATTAACAGAGAAAAAGTAGAGAGCACTATAGAGTCGTAACCTAAGAGAAAGGCTACAGGTACAGATGAGATCCCAGCAGAGCTATTGCAGTACATGGAAAACAAAGTCATTAATCAAATGACTAAAATAATCAACAACTGATATAACACTCGTGGGCTGCCTAAAGATGAAGAGGCAATGAACATCGAACCATTAGCCTAATACACGAGTTCAGAGTTCCGCAATATGTGCTGATTTGCGCATGCGCTTAAATTTTGGGAATAAATTGGACCCAAGAGGGATGCCCAATCTTAAGTTGAAAAGCGAATATATAACATGCCTATACTTTCTCAAACCTTAGGTTGAATAGAAATACGGTCCATTCTGTAGAAAGTATTCACCACAACATATGCTCCCTTCAGATCCCCAAACTTTATGTATCTAGTTGAAGTTAAATTCCATACCAAGCAAGTGAAGTGACCCCTTCTACTTCCTCTACAGCACAACAACATTTCGAAGCATTGGTAAATACTGTTCAAACAATACAAGAGGTATTCGCATGAAATACATGTATTCCATTGGTGGAGAGATGCTAATTAGATACAAATCAACTCTGAATTCAAACTTGCATCTTCGATATCGTTTACGAAGTCGTCTCTATAGCTACATGGGATACTATACCGGTTCTACTTGCTAGTAAGTGCATACAACATAAAACTGAAAGCCATAATCTATCCTTACTTCTAAATGATTTCTAGTTTTGCTACAGATTTGAAGTGTATAATTTACAAATTATGTATTGAAAGTGTTTTCCACTCGCTCTACTCAAGTGTTGCCGATAATTATATGAGGGCATAGACTTAATAACTACAATAGTTTAGGCATTTTGATGAGGCTAATGAAAATTTTAGTACTATCTGTGAAATTATCACTTGACTGTATTCCCAAGCAATGCTATCTGAAGGAAGCATAACGTTGCAGGCAAGCATTCGCTTGCATTCCTTTTGTGACCTTTTTTCAGAGCCTCAGTTTAAAGGTTTGTACTATCTCACTTCAGCAACACATACAGTTCGTCATTGACTGGTGTCATTTATTCATCTGGATACCCACGAGCTTACGTCATCAGTTCCTCATCATGCAATTACAAAATTGTTACTGCAACTGGAAAAGAGACTCGCATTGCCATGATGGATGTCAATTTGAATTGTAATCATTATGTCGAAATAAGAGGTACACTGTCTATCGATACTTGGCAATATATCTCTGTTTATCCAATGCTCGCCTGCCTATCATCAATCTAGTTCTATAATGGAAAGGGCAGGATCTTCAAACTGTACAACTTCACAATCGTGTGCACAAATTGAAGGAAGCACGCGAACTTGGGAGGGACTGTTGTAAGGCATATCAGACATTGCGAGCATGAACTATATTTTGAGCTTCTAACAGCTGATTTACCTTCTAATTACTGACCTATGTTGTTTGCTTTTTAGGTTCCTATTCATCTTCATCTACATACGCATCAAGTGCTGTGATTCGCTCTTCCACATGCTCGTCTGTAGCAATGGTTGTAACAAGATACACATACATCCATATACGATTCTACCGGTCGGGTTCTACATCAACAAACTATCGAGGCTTTTTGCTAAGTTATATTGCATATGGTAAGTCATACTCCCGGTGGCTCCACAAAATTACTGAGAAAGGGGTACAAAATCACTGCACTCTAAGGACCTAAGATTTAGTAAAAGGGTCATTTTCAGTTGTTGGTGTGTAAAGTTATAAATACGCTCAGATTTAGAATTTCAGAAACATAGAAATCTTAGTCCTATGAACACTATTATTGCTTTATATCTAAGCCAATCCTTAACAAATAGCTGAGTTGGATAAAAACAGTTAGCAGAAATCATAGTATATGTTTCAGGGATTATGAAAATTCATTGACTACTTCACCTCAGCACTATTGCACCTTGAACACTGAAGAAAGATGGATTGCAAAAGATTTCATATCTAGTAAACTAATGAGAGACCTCATAATGCCATGAAGACCCTTTAAGGTCAATTCACACTGCACGCGTCGCGATGCGTCTAGGTACATCGCGTTGCGGCGCGTCGCCTCATATACTTTTTTTTAATTCACACTGGCAAAGCGTCATCTGCTATTTTAGTTGAAATGGCGTCATAACAACAAGACATGCTTCTCGCTCTCACTTTGCAAAATCAGGTAATAGCTTTAATTGTATTGCAAAAGCAAAGAAAAAGCGATGATTTTAGGTTCTAGAAGTTTGGAAACAACGAAAACAGCGAAGTCATCATTACAATTTGAGCTAAGAAATGAATTGCAAGATTACACGATGCGTTTCAATTATCTCCGAATACTGCCTTCCACGTTAGATGAATGGGTAAGGTTGGTTAGGCCATTTGTTGTTAGTAAAGGGAGCATTTCATTTCTTTTCTTTCAAGGCAAGGCAGTTTTCTTACTGATTCGATAACTTGTTCTTTGTTGACTAATTTAGCTTTCATTATATCTGTCCTACTTCGGAAACCTTGTCTATTGTCCGGAAGCAGCGCGTCGCGTCAAAGATGGATTTTTTCATCTCTGACGCATCATGACGCATCCATGAAAAAACGCGATGCGTACGCATAGCAGAAATTCCTACGAACCATATTTGGTCAGCGTCATAATGCGACGCGTCGCGTCGCGTCCAGTGTGAATTGACCTTTATAGGAATTTTGGAAAAATTGGTAACTTCTGATGCACTTTCTTAGTATGGTAAACTATGCTCATAAATATGCATCAAAGTTAGCAAACTTCACAAACTTATGTGTAAACTGATGAGCAATACTAAAGCTACTTTCAAGACATCAGTCCCCTATCTTACTCAAGGTAGTTAATAACCATATAGCTGAGTCGCACTAAGAAAAATCCGTAAATAAAGAGTATTGATTGGATACAGGAAATGGACTTAGTGTCGATGAAAGAAGCAGGAATACAACGTGATTATGTTTCCGCCATATAAATCTTGGTGCCTAAGGGCCCAAATGCACTACATGCTTAAATTTGCATGCCTACAGATGCTTTAACCTTACATGAAAGGAACCACTCGTTCAAAATGAGCATCTCTTGGAGGTGCTCAGCTTGGAAAATACTGTCACCACGGATTAACATCGTTCGCTTTCGGCATACACACAATAGATGTTTGAGTGAAGTCATGCAATAGACGGAGAAGCAATGAGAGTCATGTCCAATTATCAAATTATTGTTAAAGACTGTACATTGGCTACTGCAGTTAATCTTAGAAGAGCTACTCTGGCAAACGTAAGCCAGAATCAAGTATTTTCAGTGTTAAGTAGCGTCTTGGAATATCTTACTGCTGTTTAAGCTCATAGTGTACTTGGGCCTTAAGTTGCAAATATTCCAGCCTGATTCACCTGCACGAGCAATTTAAGCCAGAAAACAAGACCAATGGCCATGGGGTGATTCTGCAAGCAGGGCTGCACAAACACTATGATCCATTGAAAATGCCATCCTTTATTTAGACAGCTGGAATATAGACAGCTGGTATTTTGAAAATGATTAACAATCAGTGATTTTTTACCAGAAGGGCTATATATTACGTACTGAAAGGCCATGGAATGTTAGTGATAGGGTGCTGACTTATCAAATAGCTGCCAGTAAAAGGGGTGTTTTTTTGTGATTCCATGGACAAGCATTTATTTCCACTTACGCCTGGCATACTCAGAGTTAATCTATTTTGATAGCATAAACGGTTGGGAAAGTTCTCATTGCGCAGAAGCGCATGAGGAAGCAAGACTAGAAGCAGTAGTGAAATCACCATGCATTTCTCTTATCAAAAATGCATAAAATACTTTCAACGTAATATTTCAGTTGTGTTTGATTCAGTTGACATGATGAGAACCTTTTATTGTCTTATGATTGGCATTGCCATTAAATGATCATGTCATCTTCCATTTCCGCAGATGTGAGTTCAGTAACGCCAACACAACCAGGTAGCTCATTAAGCTTTCATACACCATTTATGTTATTATTGTTATTGGCTTTTTCACAGTCTTTGTTTTCTATCATCCGAATGATACATGGTCTTTTTTAAGTGGTAGATAGCATTCCATTGAGTTCCATGAAAGTACTATCGGTGCTCAAAGATAGTTTAAAGTACTTCATGCAAAGAACCACCAGCTTTGACTGATACATTTCTATCAGCTAGGAATTAACCAACAAGGGCGGATGTAGGGAGAAATCTGACCAGGACTCACAGAAAAGCTCGTGGACGTGGCCCTATGGGTGTGGAATTAAGTTTTTGGGGTTTTATAAGCATGACTTAATGAATGCAGCTCAGTTGAGAACCTGACTTCGTTACTTTAAAAACCCCAAAACAAATAGCTGAGAACGGAAATAGTATTGGCTGGCAGGGCAATTCAGCGTAATAGCCAATTGCAAGGCAATATGAAGCAGTCAACAAGTTGAGTCACATGCAATGGGCACCTAAAAGACCAATCTATTAGCTGCAGAAGGACATCTTGTCAGCACTTTTGTGAAAATTGGGAGGGGCGCGTGTCCCCTGTACCCTACAGCTACTACGTTTATAGTCATATGGCCGTTATGTCAAGTTACCTCACAGGTGTCATACTAGAGAATTTGGCTTCTTGAAAAGCAGGGAACTACAGGTCTGAGAACTAGCACTATTGATTTCACAAATCGATTCTGACATTTCTAGTACCGCAAAGCAATTGACCATTTATACTTGAAGTATTCGACAGCTACTGTCTGGACCCCCACTTGGGCACTGTGGCACTATTTCATCATCAACTCATCATCACGTTTTGTCCTCATGTTGACATAGTCGAGCACTGGTCAACAAATATTGCGATTAGCTAACAGAAATTGAGCTCTGTTCAGGGCGATGCTTGATTGGGTGAAACAGAATATGCAAGTCCTACCAGGGCTCGTGCCAATAGGGTGTGGAAAATAGAGGAATCTGATTGGATCCAGGGGTAGTTGAGCCTCTGTACATTACAGACTCACCAGAGCTCGGAAGGAATGCAGCATGAGATAGAAAAGCTAAATAGTGATTTGGTAAATATATTTCAAATGTGCAAACTTATTGGATAATACTTTCTTTATTCTGCGTCCCCAAGACACCTGGTATCTTAGATGTGGTACTTCTAAGAAAAAAGGTTCAATAAGCAGCGATAGGGCTTCAATATTTATTGTCAATAAGGAGTAAATACGGATACCTGCTTCTGATAATTCCCATTTTAAATCAGCCAGCTATTTAGGATTGAAAATCTGGCCAGTGCTCAAGCCTTGGGAGCTCTGGTAGCCTTGGGAGCTCTGGTAGCCTTGGGAGCTCTGGTAGCCCTGGGATCTCTGGTAGCCCTGGGAGCTGTGGTAGCCCTGGTCTGGATCCACTACTGAACTAGGAGGCATGAACTAGGGCTTGAAAATAAGAGACGAAATGCCCACAATGTTTTGTGTAATTCTCTATTCATCATTAGATACAACATAGGTACTACGTGAAATACAATAATTAATAATTGACTCATGCACTAAATAATGAAAACTTAGCTATGAATAAGAATGATGTCATCTTCTTCGTGCTGTACCTAGGAACATGTACCTTTGAATCTGATGAATGCGGATTTACTCAACATACCACTGATCATTTTAACTGGAAAAGGCACAAAAGTCAAACAGCGTCTACAGCCACTGGGCCCAGTATTGACCACACGTATGGCCTCAGTAATGGTAAGTTATAAATATTGCAATCACTTTATAGCTGTAGTGAACAACATCTAAAGCATTGTTTGAAGTATCATAAGGAGGGTTACCTTTAGTGTTGAACACTTCGATACCGCAAAAATGGAAAACCGTAAAAAGCCGCATAGATTTGAAACATCTATGCACAGTTGACTTCGGAAAAAAGTCATTAAAATTGAACAGATGTCCTTCAAATGTAGATACATAAGTCAGACTACACTTTACAAAGATAAGTATATTGAGTGAATTTCAGTCTAGAATCTAAGTATTCTAAGTGTTATTGGAGTAAGAATCTGGAAGCTGGTCGTTAAATATTTCAAGAACATTCCATCGAGTAAGTCGCACTTTGAAGATGTGATCCAAATTCATTTCATTTCATTTTTGCATATTGTGTGAGGGTTGCCCTTCAACATAGCTGGTTTTCGAAGGGCCCTCCTTATAAAAGAATATAAAATTATAAAATATTTATGATAATTACAGTACAAAGTAGAAATGAATAAATAAATAGCTTTGTAGAAGTCAACCCTATATATGTAAAATCAAAGAAGAAACCTAAAGATCCAATGCTCTATTATAAACTGTTTATCTAAGGCCTTTTTGTTCAGAATTATTTCTTAAAAGCCAGTTTACACTAGGTTGCAAGAAGTTGCAAGTTGCAGCAACCTGCAAGTTGATGCAATGCATTTTTGTTGTTTACACATGAAAACCTTCAGCAACATCCCACGCGATCTTACCACAAAAAGTGGCAGAAGTTGCTGTATTTTTACGGGATTTTTAGCAATGGAGTACGAGGTTGGTTGCGTAGCAGCGGAAATAATATTGATCCTGGTGGGAAAAGAAGAAAAGGATGTTAGGTAAAAGATTGAATCGGATTGGATTGGCCCCACTCAAAAATATGCTCTAGCGTCCCTGATAACAGAGACGCACAAAGTTTGAAATGTAATGACAACGACACCTGAGCATAGGGCATCAACAAGTTCACTATATCATTTTTGATTTGAATCAATTTAAATATATCCTTATATTTCATAGATTTCGTATTGTAGAAGCATGTTCGTTTGCGAGAGAAGCATGCTGGGTAAAATCATGTAATATTTTTTGTACTCTTACTGGTCAACGATTTGTAGCTTTGTCGCAAAATAGGATCTCCATCCTAAATTAGTTGCAGGTTGCATTAAGTTGCAGTTGGCCACAAGACCAAAATTTCAACAGTCACTTCCATTTGTACATACAACTTAATACGATTTTTCGGTTGATGTTGTAAGTTGTCATAAGTTACATGAAGTTGCACATCAAAAGTTGCATTTGCAAACCAATCCATATTCTAAAAATTTCAGAGGTGAGTCAAAATGTTCTGGAAAACTTTGCCTTTCTTTGATTCCCAACTCACTTTATTCTTCAATAATCACCCTCATTCAGTTCAACTTTATTGGTAGGAGGATAGCGCCTATCAAAAATAACAGTTATTCTGGCTTCAGAAGTATCCTACTTGACTAGAGACCAGAACTGGTTCAATCAAGTAATCTGAATCTTTTATTCTGAATGAACAATTGCAATCCTGTTGCTTATTACCAAAGGTTGACTTTATTTGACTCTTTTCTTTAATCCAAAAGCACTTGTTCGCAAGTCACCTATAAAAATCTCAACAATTCATACATACATAGCACGTTGCACAAGATATTTTATGAAAACCGTAAAAACCGAGGCTAACCCAATGGGTTAACCGCAGCACAAAACCGCAAAAACTGACATTTCAGAAGCTGCAGTCAGTTTTCAATACTAATTACGTTTGAAATCCACTGCATTTTAGAAACCTTTTCGCTTCTATATGAGCATATATCTCTTTATAGATCTGAGAGTCGTTTACAGGGGTATTTGTCCTGTTTTTCCTGTTAATTTTCACTTTTTCCCCTGGTCCCTTGAGATAATCTTTTGGCTCCGTTGGGTTTTGCAGGTATATTTTTCAGAATGATAATAAACTTCGAAATCTCCATTTTTGTGATGTTTAACTAGCAGCAGAAGAACAAGGAAGGCGAGTTGAAGTTCTTCAAACAAACACCGGCCAAACTACTTTCATAGGCGGCATTCATCTACTTTCTTTGGGTTTAGTAAATCGGCGAGGCTTAATGGGCCAACATCTCAAGATGAAAGAAATTTACGTGTGTTTGTGTAGGGTAGGTGCAGTCCCAACTAACACAAACTGAGAGGGAGGGGGAGAGGAAACCTCAGCTTTTACGGCAAGTAAGTGACTATCTTACTGATTCATTAACATGGTTTGTATAAAGAGACGCGTTAAAAGCGTGTTAAGAGTAACATGAGGAAAGTAGGTAGAGCTAGTAGGACACTATTGGCAAAGAACTGCGTAGATATGTAAGGGAGACAGGAGAAAATTGGGAGTATAGGGGCATGCGGCCAGGAACAGTTTGCAATACCAAGCCCTCCATAGTGTTGGAAAACGCCCTTTTGCAATACAGGACGAAAGTAGACTCACCATAAATTTTTGTACTGAGAAGGAAAACTTTTCTTTGAAAATACAGGAAAAACAAAATAGATAATGTCCTAATTGCAAAATATTTGGGTACAAAAGTGGATAGGAATCTCAATTGGAAAGGTCATATTAAAGCTCTATCATCAAAATTCAGTTGAGCAATTGACTTTTAAAACATGCCAAAAGCTTTGTACCTCAAGATGCTTTAAACACACTGTATACTGGAATTGATGAGCCACACTTTACATTTGGCTGCTCTGTTTGAGGTAATTCTGGAGCGATCGAAAAGAACTAATTGCAAAAGCTTCAAAATCGAACGGCAAAGATACTGACATACAGCCGCTTTGACGCTGATTCTAGGTCGCTTCTAAATACTCTTGGGCTGAAAACAATCCAGGATTTGATTTAAACTGATAAGAACACTATGGTTTTCAAGGCCTTTAATGGTATTGCACCAGATTATTTGTTAAAATTGTTTATAAGAAATTCTGAATGCCATCTGTTGGCTCTAAGATATACCAGTACAGACCTATATCTGCCATAGAAAACAACAACTACTGGGCAGAAATGCTTTTCTTATAGAGGTGTAAAATCATGCCATTGACATCCACTTAAAATTAAGCAGGCATCCTCCCTAAAGGCTTGTAAAGCAAAGCAGAAATAAGGTTTACTTTTCGTCTTTTTTTTCTATTAAATTGTTAACAATTTTTGTATTTCGGTGTATTCTAATCATGATAAGCTTTCAGGGGCGGATCCAGAGCTGGACTTTGGGGGAGGGGGCTTAATGGTCTTTTTCATGTGAAATGTTTCTTAATGCTATTGTTTGCTATAGGAAACATTGCTGTTTGGAAGGTCATTGCCCCCGCTTCTTGGATCCAACCCTATATACTTCAACTTTGTTTTACATTAATAGACTGAATAGCATTGTCAGTTATATTGTAAAGTAAATGGAGGGCCCTTGGAAGCCAGCACTCGTTGAAGGGCCACCCTCCCTAAATTATGTGAAAATGAAATGAGATAAAATGAAAATAGAAAAATGCATGAGAAACTTTAGACAGAGATGTTCCCTGAAAGAGACCCGAAGTTCCTTTCCATTTTTGCCATCCTCCTTTGTTCTCTTAATATATTTCACAAGCTCTTCTGTTCCCTGGGATTGCTAAACGGGCCTCAGATCTCCTACTTGAGACTGGCAGTGTTTTTGCAATCATATTAATATCGCATTACCACAAATATAAAGAAGTTTTCTCAAGACCCAAAAGCACTATGGAATGTATGAGACACTTTAACTGAATTCTCTGGAATTGAAATAGCAATGGTTATAACTTGATGAATCTTCTTTTTGTCATTTAGGCTACTATTTCTACACTGAGTCATCAAGTCCTCGTGCGTTGGGACACAAGTCAATAATATCAAAACAATACTCGGGAATTGGCACTGACGGAAGTTGTTTAACATTTTGGTATCATCTTTATGGCTCAAGCATGGGAAAATTGAATGTCTATTTGAAGAATAAGCTACAAGACACTATGACGTCACCATCTTGGAATGTCATTGGAGAACAAGGTGACAGATGGGAAATGGGGCAATTAACTTTGACCCAAGATCGTCCAGTCGTAAGAATGATTATCGTTGTTAATCAGCTGCTTATGTAGTCAAAAATCTATTTATATGCATTCACACAGAAAAATATCCGGTTCCTTATCTGAAAGCATAATACATACTCTGCCATTGAATAATAGGGGGACCCACCCTCGATTACAACTGTTTGAAAACTTCACCACCCATTTCCATTTATTAAACATCCCCCTAACTAAGCATTTTTGAAAAAATACAACCTCCATTTTACTAATCTAATGATTTCAAAGTTTTAAAAAGGATAGGTAAATAAATACATTGGTTTTGTGAACGCAAGTTAATATTAACAGGTAATAAAAACAAACTATATACCTTATACTTATACAATGTTAACAACCAATTGAAATAATTTTGAAATGTTTGGTGCCCATACCGTCTATTGAACATTGATTCTCCAATCTATTAGCAACCCCCGCCCCAAATTTATACTTTTAATAAAAATGTTAATCTCCCCTTCTTATTACACCCATCTACTATTGGGTATCAAAGAGTAACCACTTGTGTATTCACTTTTGCTGGAGATAAGAGAAACCCATTTTCCAACGTGAAATTCTCAAGCATGGGTATGAAACTCTCAAGTATGGGTGTGAAACTCTCAAGCATGGGTGTGGTCAGTGCGATGGTGTAGATCCGCCCCTGGGTGTGGTATGGCAGAATAAACTGCAATGAACTACTGAGCACTAGTTTTAAGGAGTATTTTTTGGGATTAGCTTGTATATAGCACATTCTGTTGTGTATAATATTCTTAAGATAAATCCAGGTAAAATCGATATATGAGGATATCATTTTTATATCAAGGTAACAGTACAGTTTATAAAAAACAAATGTAAAGTCTTTGTCTCCATGGTGAAATAAAGTACATTAAACGCTCTGTTTTTCTAGGTTGTTTTTGAAGGAGTGATTGGCTCAAGCTTCACAGGAGATATCGCAATTGATGACATTTCAGTATCATCTGGAAAATGTCCTCATCGTGGTATGAATTTCATGTGAATTTTGAGAATGTTTGCTTTGTTCATTATATGCGTTCTGAGGACTTTAGCATTTAATGTTGAAAAGAATTTTACTTACTAAGTTTGATCCTGTCAATCTCGTAAAGCAGATGAAAATGACAGAGACATTCTAATCAGAGGATGTTGTATGGCAAATTTATGTACTTTTAAAAGTACAATGATAGAAAAGCGTTTTACTTGAATTTACTAGTTGACAGGATCACGTAAGGGTTATCCTAACACTCTTGGGCCCCTGTGTATACCGGTGTGATGGGCCCTTCATTTTCAGGGCGCACATTGAATTCATTTTTATTCAGAGGTGCATTAAACCGACAGCATGGTTGTTTGGAATCCTTTTTACGGCTGATTTACATGTTTTGCAATTATTTCTGCAAGCTCTCTAAACAGAATAGTTTGCACAACTCGATTCAAAAGTCTAGAACCCCTAAACTTTTCTGGACTCGTTTGCATATGCCTGGTGACATGCTATGTGGCTCAGGTTGGATTTATTTAATAGGAACAAGAAGAAAGCATATGCTATAAATTTTCGTTGTGAAACAGAGAAATTCGCTAATATTGCTTCGCTTTTCTGCACTTCGTATGTAAATTTTAATTTTAGTTTTTAGCTTGTAATAGGATTGTACTGTACGTCTTGTTGTACTTATTTCGTTGTAAAGTAGTCCTAAGTCAGCTCCTGTATTTAGCTACATTGCAGCCTACTGTAAATAACTTGATTATTATTATCATTATTATCAAAACATATTTTCAACTTTTCAATTACATACCTGAACAATACTCTTTCAACAAGGAAAAATCTCTGTAAATGTTCTATTTCTCAGTCATCTGCATGCTCATTCTGCCTCCAATCTGAATCTCTCCAACATGTCGTCTCCAGCTTTAAGCCGTATCTTAAGGATGGCCGATATAGTTGGCGCCACAACTCGGTCCTTATCTTTCTTGCAAATATTTTCCTCATTTCAGATTGCTTATTATATGCCGATCTCCCTTCCTTTTTATCTCCATGTGTCATCACTGGTGATGCTCTAAGACCAGACCTTGTCTTCATTTCTAAAAACTCTATCCTTTATATATCGGAACTGACTGTAGGATTCGAATCTATTACACAAGTCAGCAGTGATCACAAAACTTCAAAGTACAGATCTCTTATTATGGATCTCAAACATGCCCATTCTGATGTCAAATTCGTTAATCTCTCAATGAGTGCAGTCGGTATTATGGGTAATTCCTCTGAATCACTGCTCTTAATGCTTGACGACGTTTATTTGGACAAACCTGCTCAAAATTATGTCATTAGGAAAGTTATGAACATAGCCATTAGATGTACCTATTGCGTTTTCTGTCATTGCAACAAACCATGATACAATCCTGATTTGTTGGACTTTTGATTTAGTTATTACTTACATTGGTCCTTTGTTTCACCATGACATTGCATTTTATCTTTTTTCTGGTTGTTGATATTGATTTTTTTGGTATCTATGCTGTACTACTAGCTTTGCAGATAGCCAGTTATACGCTACCTTAACAGAGAGGTGTATGATTGTATGTTAGAAATACATTGAATTAAATGAAGTCTAAAAGTATAATGGTCAGTGTGGCCTTCAAGCAAATGTTGAGCAAAAGTGCTATATCATATTGTGCCAATTTTACAGTTCCAGATGCTGGTGTAGCGTTTACAATTCAACACCGAAATGGTAAGCTATGTCCTTCTTGGAATAGGACAAATGACGAAGTAATGCTTACTAAATCTTGCGATGAGTTATTTATATTCACTGAAAATGGAGCCATTTTGAATACTCTCTCTGGAAAGTGTCTGGCCCCCATTGCAGCAGTAAACAATGGTGTTATCAAGCTTCAATCAGCTTGCAATTCCGCCAATGCATGGTTTCAGCATACTCCATCGAAAACAATTCGACACATGAGAACTGGCAAATGCATTCAACCATATCTAGGGAGCTCTTCACCAACAATTGGAACAAAGCTGGTCATTTACGATGGATGCTCAGGAACATCAAAAGAGTTCGATTTTGCTGATGGTTTGTAATTTCAAAACAAATCTTTGAAGAGAGGCTAATAGTTCATCTAGACTTATATCCCTTCAGCAATACCATAAATAACATTAAATACATACAATTAACTGCAATAAGAGCAAAAAATAAAACGCAGGTATTACCAAATCTTAGAAATCACATTAGATCGAATAAACGAAATAGCTTGTCCTGAAAATAGATCCACTAACATGAAGTAGATGCATTGCTACAGCAATGACTTTCGTGGAATCAACCAGACTTAATTTGAAGTTATCATAGCAGAATGCGAACAGCAGATATTGTGTAGGGAATTTTGTATGATGTTGTTACATGCAGATTCATGTGTTTAATCTGCAACAAAAACTGTTTACTACAACAAGTACATGACATTATTATCCTACTTTTGCTTCTCTGACAGTGGGAATCCCGTCAATAAAATTACCTTCTGTCCCATCAACTACCACCAAGCCTTCAACAACTACGAACAAGCCTTCAACAACTACGAACAAGCCTTCAACAACTACG
>OLMO02000275.1:492743-511577 GCA_900291935.2 Cassiopea xamachana
ACCCTGGAGTATTTTACTTAGTACTATCAATTACTGTGTAGAAATGTCATTTCTACATTTTCCTTGGGGGGGCATTGCCCAACATGCCCCATTGACGAGCCGCCACTGCTGGTTGGGTGCCAAAGCGGGAAATTCTTCTTTGTCTTGACGTAATTAATGCCATCTGTGGTTAATTTAGAAGAATTCTGAAATTGTGTGGAGTGAGTTGCTCTGGCAACAAGGGACAAAAAGACTTTCTGCGCATCGCAGCTTATCCTTCCCCGGAGTATAGACATCAGTTCTTTTCTTTGTTAGCTTTTGTACTTCGTAGTTACAATGGAATAAGAAACTTTCACATGTCACATGACCATTACGTAATCTCAGCTCTGATTGGCTGATCTTCATTTGGAGGGCAAGCAGCGAGAGAGAAGGATATATGGCCTACCATAATAAAATTTTATTTTTTGATAGTCCTTCACATCAATGGTAAATATATATTTTATTCACAAAGTGATTTATTTATGATTTTTTAAAGCATGTAGAGGTATGATACATATACTATATGTGCGAAACACTATCTGCCCCAAAGTCTTAAAGAATCTAGAATCCCTTCGTAGTTCTGTTCAGGTATATTACGTAATAAAGAACTGTCTAAAATAAAGAAATAATATAAGTAATGAGAAAAGCATAAAACAAAAATTAACTAACGACCGACCAATGTTTCGATTGTTAGGAGCATGAACATAGATGATCGCATCTAAACACAGGGTGCATTTCTTGTAAACCGCACGCCGAGGTACGCCAGGCAATATTTGTGGAGCGCCAAAGACTATGCCTGCGCAGTACAATCCAGTTTTACAAGCCAAATACTCAAGAAGTTACATGCCTCAAACCTTTTTCTATCAGTTTCCAAGCTAAACTCCGAATACAGAGCTTTGTGCACTCAGACGATTTCGGGCCTAAGTGCATGGAATGCACCTTCGATATCAACTGGATCGACTGTTTGGTTCTATTGTTCTTAATATTGCTTCTGTCTTCTTGCACTTGGTGATCCTGAGTTAAGTCTGTTTTGGCATAAAGACAAAAGAGAAAGTGTCACCTGTGATGTCCCTTCTTGACTGTCTTTCTTGAGTTGATGGAAGTAGTCCTCAGCCTTAACTTTTCAGTGCTTCCGTTCGATCGACCGGCAACAATATACCATTCTTCTTCGCAGACATCAATGCATTCCCACCCAATATCACTGTCGAGATGTTTTACTAATGTTTTTACATGATATAAAACCGATAGACAAATACTGTTCACCGTATATAACAACAACACAGCTCACTAGGCCATGCAATGTTTTCCCGCCGCTCGCCCTCCAATTGAGGATTAGCCAACCAGAAGTTAGATTGCGTAATCGTCATGTGACACGTGAAAGTTGCTTATTGAGAATGCTTTCAAAATAGATCATTTAAATGTGATAGCCACGCATTTAAAATTTTCAAATATTTATACACGGTGGCCCCTCAGAATCATTTGTCTGTTTTACAAGGGACCATGTCAAAAACTAATTAAAGCAATATAAATACAACTAAATAGATTTTACATAGTAATATAATCTAAAGCAAAGCAAAAGTATACGAAAAGTCAAAAGCTAAACTAATTTTTCTAGTTTTCTTCTGCAAGTATGGCGTTCAATTTCTTTCGGAGTGGCCTAAAATTCCTAGAAGGTTTTGTTTCACTAGGTAGGGAGTTCCAGACCGATGACCCTCTCTAAGCAAAACAGTTTTGACCATGCCTAGATTTCAATCTTGGAGGCCTTAAGCTCAATTTAGAGCCACGTGAAGTTCTACTTGCTATAGTAGAGACTCTGGTAAACTGTTCTTTGAGGTAGAGAGGTGCCTCAGCATTAAGTACCTTACAGACCATGCTTACGGATTCTTGCTTGATCATATCAGAAATACTAGGCAGTTTTAGTTGTCTTAGCGGGGGCCCAACAGACACAGCATAAGCACTGTTTGTAATTATGCGAATGCCTCTAGTTTGCAATTTCTTTACGGTTTTTGCAGGTAGTGATTCAACGTGAACCCCAAACAGAGCAGCAGTACCTGAAATGAGGTTCGACTAGCCCAAATATAGCATTTTCAAC
Organism: Cassiopea xamachana; assembly: GCA_900291935.2. Taxonomy (NCBI): domain Eukaryota; kingdom Metazoa; phylum Cnidaria; class Scyphozoa; order Rhizostomeae; family Cassiopeidae; genus Cassiopea; species Cassiopea xamachana. The sequence continues at coordinate 494,854 of OLMO02000275.1, forward strand.
AAATCGGTTGGTAATACTTTTTTGGCATATTTTATCATTCCAATAGCCCTGGAAACCTTCGATGAAGTAAGGCTGATATAGTCTTTCTATTTCATTTGAAAATAATTCGTAGGTACTTTGCAGATGTTCTGTGCTCAATTGCTTCTCCTGATATTTTGAAATGTGCCTGTGTACGCTCCCTGCTGTCGCTTTCATGCAGTTTCCTGTCTGTGTCTATGATCATAGATATTGTTTTTGCAGAATTTAAAGTTAGCTTGTATACATGCAGCCATTTTCTTAGGTTTTCTAGCACAGCCTTCATGGACTTCGTTATATCATCTATACTACTGGAAGCGTACGCGAAGCTAGTATCATCTGCATACGTGGTAACTTTGAATTATGAAGCGACAGTGGCATGTTATTAATAAATAACAGGAATAACAGTGATCCTAGACAAGACTCCTGTGGTACACCACATTTTATATATTGCAAATATGAAGAAATACCATTAACTGTACATAACTTGCCTATCGTGTAAGTGTGATTTAAACCATTTCAACTCCACTTTTTCGTACTCCATAAAGGAGAGCCTTTTAGCTAGAATATCATAGTCCATAACATCAAACGCCTTTTTCAAATCAATAAAAACCATACCTGTATATTTTATCATCTAGGTTGGGATACCATTTATTCGCGCTTGATAATAAGCAATTAACAATGGAATGAATAGACCTGAAACCAGATTGATGCTTGTATAGAAACTTGTGTCCATCAAGAGATCATTGTAGTTGATTGTATACAAGCTTTTCAAAGTGATTTGAGCTACAAAACTGTCATAATCTTTGTTTTCTTCAATTCTGTGTCCTTTTTCTATTATAATATGCATAGCATACATATATAGTATGTATGTATGTTTAAACTTTCTTTTGGGTGGGTACAAGCCCATGCTTAAAACTTTTTGCAGCTGGTTCACAAGTAAAAAGGAAAAATCATCCCTAATCGTACTAATGCAAATTGCAAAAAGTCAAATGGGAATAAGGTTGAAACAAATAAGAAAAAGAAAAAATCTATTTAAAATTTGAAAATTGAACGTATAGTTCGTATGGGGAGTTCAATTTCTTGATGGATATCTATACTGCTGTGTTTTCACGTCTCTTGTTTGCCCAAAATGCATATGTGATTAGTTTTACTCTAGTAGTGGCTTTTTAGTCTGATTTTGGACAAAATATATCCAAAAGCGTAAGATGCCAAACTACGAAGAAGCAAGTTAGTCATAGATGCTTATTGTTGATGATCCCCTTGAAAATTCTTCTCCATTTAACAAAGAATTTATGCAACTTTTGCTGCCACTGAACATTTTAAATGTTATTTCATTTTAAATTGGCTCTTTTCCCTCCCTTTCCTTTCAGACCAGCCGCCTCTTTCTTGAATCGAATTGGCTTTATAAATATATATATATATATATATATATATATATATATATATATATATATATATATATATATATATATATATATATATATTTATTTATTTATTTGACTATGAATTATCCAAAACCCCCATCTCCTTTCTTGACACCTGTGTCTATATTCTCTGACAGAAGATTGGAAACGACTTTACACACCAAACTAACTGATACACAAATACTTACACTATAAATCCGCGCACCCTATACATCTTAAGAAAAGTCTGCCATATTCCCAAAGCCTTAGGCTTAGATGGATATGCTCGAACAATAAGGACCTTACCAACAACTGAATAAAAATGGAAGAGAGTTTTCTACGCCGAGGCTTTTATACAGAACATCTTCAGCAACAAATTTGTAAAGCTATTTCAACTCCCAGAAGTATGACGTTAAGGAAAACTGCGAAGGAATCCCCTTGATAACTACTTACAATTCCACAATACCGCATATTCGCAAAGCCTAAACCCAAAGTTTAGGGGACTATTTTCCGAACCTCCCATTATTGCATTTCACAGATGCAAAAACTTTCGTGATATAATTGGTACTGTCATCAAAAGTAGAGTTTCCAGAAAGCAACCTACAAAAAGACAGGTGAAATATTGCTCTCCGTGGAACACTGTAAGAAGTCTTTGCTGTTATAACATGGCCAAAACCAGTTCTCTCGCCAGAATTAATACGAGGAGGACTTTTATGATATTCCATCAATCATACGGTAAGAGCAAGAACGTGATATATCTTCTTGAATACACCTGCTGCAGGATTCAATATGTTAGTAAATCCGAACTACCTTTTCCTTACAGACAAAATATATATCGTTCTCGTATTAAAACCATAAATCATAATAAACTCCTCCCAGTAGAAAGCACTTCAAAGAGGATAAACGTTACTTTGGCAGAGATGCAACATTCACTACTTTTGAAAGAATTGAGAAGTAAACCACTGGAAATGTCACAAAACTATTAGAAACACGAGAAGATAACTGGATTATTCGACTGCAGACTCTTTCCCCCTTTGGCCTAAACAGCAAACTCAACCACTCAGGTAACTTTCAATGGATAAAACTCAGATAGCACCCATGGCTAGACCACTTCTGCTGTTCATCGAGCTATGAAATGTCTTGCCTCCCTGTGGTCTAGTAGGTTCAATACATAAACGTAAGATTAACTTTCAATCAATGATATAGAAGCGCCGCAGGCGCTAGATACGCGTCTTGGGTATAAAGGCAATGGATGAAAGTGAGGCAAGCTTGTTTTCAGTCGCCATTTTCTGTGGTGCAAAAAGCTAGCCGTGCATGGCTTGAGTATGTGGACAAATGGCCAGAAATTGCAATGTTTGATAGCACATCTGGTAGTATCTACCCATGAAAGGTCAAGGACTGTACCGTTTATGTCGGATGAGCTCTTCTAATCCGCTTTTGACAGATTCTGCTGTCAGTTGCCTCTAGAAACAGAGAAGTTGTTGCGATAGAACGGATAGATCCTTCAAAACAGTTTCAGCTCAACGGAAATCTAGCTATCTTATTCATTCGATCAGAAAGCTCATTTTCGTGCTTCAGTAGATATTAATTGAACTCGTGGTTGTTTTTTTCGTTAATGTCTTAGCCATGTTGGTGCTAACACTGAATATATTGACATACTGTCTAGTGTATGCATATTAGTTGTCTCTAAACATCTATATACTATGCTCGAAATAAGATGTAGCAGAAAATGTAGAGACTACTTACTGAATCATGACAATGAGTATTCTGCTGTTTTGCATTATCTTTCCGTTCTGTCGCAACAACTTCTTCGTTTCTACAGGCAACTGGAAATAGAATCGGTCAAAAGCCGATTAGAAGAGCTTATCCTGCATTTATGGTACAATAATCGAGCTTCATTTGGTAGATGTTACCAGATATGCTCTCAAACTTTGTCATTTATGTCCATATATTCCCATGCTGACCCTTTGCACAGCTAGCTTTTTGTCACCACAGAAAATGGCCACCAAAATCTCAGTTGCCTCACTTTCAAGCTTGAGACATGTATCTAGCATCCTCCTCAGTCTAATAGATGTTCGATAAAGGGGGGCGGAGCCACCTAGAAATCCCTCATAATTTTATCAAGGGAGGCTGTGCCCCTCCACGACACCCCTGCACGAAAGGGTTGTTAAGACATATGAAATTGCCTTTTACTAAATGACTCTAAACAAGGGGAGATTTTCATGCGAAAAAGTGCGTGTACGGGAAAGGGCATTTGCTAACTTGCGGATCCGTAGGTAATATTGCGCAGCGGCGGATTTATTGTTATCAACAAAGTGGCAGAATGATATGATTGATATGATATGATATGATAATATATTTTTTATACACGATTCTACCCTTCAGCTTTTTATTTCAATATTAATAATACATAAAATTCCAAGTAGATAGTATTTACAATAGTCTAAATATTTTTACTCGATTTTACCTCCGTTTCCCCCATTCCTTGGGGATTGGAGGGTGCCTCTGAGAGGACTTTAGTTCTGGCGCAAGCATTTAGGACCGGATGCCCTTCCTGAAGTCACCAATCGCATGCGGTAGGCCTCGAACCCAGAACCATACTGGTCTTAGTCGAGTGCATTACCGCTAGGCCACGGCTACTCTATTTACAATAGTCTAAATAAATAGAAATAAAAAGATTAGGTAACTTGATTTATATGCTATGACGCTGTTCTTCCAGGGGGTCGTGTTTCTAATTGGCCAAGTATATTCTTAATCAGCTCTTTAGGAACTACTTTAGCTTCTTTTTGAAGTGACTAATAGTCGGGAGCTCCCTAATATCGGTTGGAATAGTATTCCAAATTTTTACAGTAGAGTATTGATAGCTCCTTTTCGTATGTTCAGTATTAAGCCTGGGAATTTGTAGATCTTTACAATGCCTTGTTGCATAGTTTGATTTCGAAGATCTTTATTGAAATTTACCCCAAAGATTTTCCAGACTTAATTTGATAATTATTTTGTATGCCATGACTATCGATCAAATCGGATGATATTTTCAACGCTCAGCCAGTCACATGACCACTTGTCTTTCAATCTGGTGTTTTCGATTATTGTCCAGGCCCTGTCTTACAGGTGTTGCAGGGCATCAAGTTTAGTTTTTGGAAGGCTACTCCAACTTTCATTGGCATAGCGTAAATGACTTTCGACGATGGCATAATAGACACTATACATTTTTGCTTGGGGAATAATATTTAACTTTTTTAATGGTGAAAGTCCCCCATAGATCTTACCTTCATAAATTTTGTATCGTTCATCCCACGATAGATTCTCAACAACTACTATACCAAGAGATTTCGTTTTCGTAACATGCTTGATATCTGTTCCATTTATTGTGAGTGGATTTGTGGTATTTAGTGTGTTCAATTTACGAGAATGACCTTTGATCATGTATTCTCTTTTTGCTGGGTTAGGACTTAATTTATTTATTCTCATCCATTCTGAGAGATTGAGTAATTATTGCTGTGCTTCATGCAGAGTTTTCTCGACATCATTCGATGTGATCGTTACTGTGGTGTCATTGGCGAAGACAAGCGCTTTTGAAAATCTTAAGCATTTTTCGAAATCGTTTAGATATATGATAAAAAGTAGAGGCCCCAGACAGGAACCCTGAGGTATACCATAGGTTACTTCACTGGCCATGGAGCTCTGCCCACTTCCAGAACAATATTGCTTTCTCTGATCTAGATACGACTGGAACCAACTCCGAGTATTGCCTCTCATACCGTATTTCCATAACTTTTTTATCATTATTTCGTGATCGACAGTGTTGAATGCTTTCTTAAGGTCAAGAAATATTTTCAGGTTTAGCTTTTTGCTATCATCATTTTCATACCAATAGTCGGTATAGTTTTCGAAAAGCCGACTGATTTTTGGTAAGAACATAGTTTTCAAGAAAAATGGCCGAGATGGACCTGCAGTTGGTTACATCCCTCTTTACTTCTAATTTAAATATAGGAATTACTTTTGCAAGTTTCCAAATATCTGTGATTATATCATTTTCTAAGGATGAATTGAAAATCATTATCAACGGTTTTGCTGCAATGTCACCCACATCTCTGACAACTGTTATGGGTATGTTATCAGGACCAGCTGCTTTTCCGATTCTTAATTCCTTGACTTCATTTACAATGCGCATACTGCTAACAGTCTTAAATTTCATATAACGAGCTGTTATGAGTTGCACCTCTGCGATGGACATTTATTGTCTTATCTCATAAGGGAGGAGAAAATTTCTCAAAACTTCAGAGTGAAAATACTGGTAATTTTCTTTGCGCTATGCTAAAAGTTTTCATATCAAAATGTAACGCAAAATTTTGTCTTTAAGCTTCGATGCGTAGTTTTCTGGTATCATGTACGAGATAAGTACAATATTGTAGATACTACAGTATACCCTTGTGCGATCAAATGAATGCCGTACTAAACCACAGTGGATTTCCTAGAAGTCGTTGTTTTCAAATTGAAAATACTGGTTCGAAACTTGAAGAAAACACAAGAATAAGTCAAATAACGGAATTATCAATAGTTAATTGTGCTATTATCAAGCGTACTTTTTTGATTTTTGCTCGCACGTTTAGCCACAGAACGCAAACAAGAAGAAATCTGCCGAGAATTTTCCTTGCGGCCTATTAAAAACAATAGGTTTCGCAGGATATACCTATTCGCCCAAGCGCTTTTTCACATGGACACAACGAAAGAAAGGGAAATTTACCCCAAAATTGGAGTCTCCCGGAAAAAGAACGGGAGACTTGGCATGTATGGTTTGCTGGGTCCAGTACAATGCTCGTGTACGTGGGCGTGGACGATGTTCTTGGACTCTGCAAAAAGGCATTGCCCAAGCAGGTTGAGTACACTAAATTTCATTTTTGATGTTAGATGGTTAAGTAGGGTTTCTCTTCAGTTTTAGTTCTTCAACTTTCAAGAGGCCCTCCGCTAAAAAATTATAAAATTAAAAGCTACTTCACAACTAAATTATATAAGTAACCTAATTACAAATTCAAGTGATCCACATACAAAATGAATAAACTGAGAATCCTTCAGCGATATGGGAACTAGTGCGGGCCATTCCTTTAGCTGAAAAAGAGCCGAACATCATAGGAGCTGTAGAAGACCACAACATAGTCGTTGCTTAAGATACCATGCCGCAGCCGTGCTAGCAAGATTCTGCTCAAGTTAGATGTCGTGCAAATGCCGTGTCAAAAGTAAACTTCAAAGCACAATAGGGTAAAGCTCAGCGCTGGAATGACAATTCAGTAGATTTAATTCAATTTCAACAGTTTTATCCCATGATTAGGATAACTAGGAAATGCATCGATTGAATTTAATTTTCATTAAAGAAGATAAATGCAAATTCCAACGTTAATTCCAACGTTGTTGTCTGTTTGAAGGCGCGTGCCAACAATAATGTTGCGCTGAAGTACTATCAAAGAATCAAACTTTCCGAATCGGAAGCTTTTGAGGTCATTGCAGTTTGACTTTACATCTGTACAAGTCCATGCCACAAGCTTAGATAGAAAAATTTATACGAGGGCAAGAAACGTAAATTTTTCCATAGTAGCATAATGTGTAATAGTCTTTAGAGTACTATTTACAATATAGCATTATTATTTTTCGACAAGATAGAAACTTTTCCGATAGTTTGTAAATCCAACTCCATCGTTGGCCTTTGCTTCCTGATCCTCTCTACCTACTCCTCTGATACAGACCACTGATACAGATTACTAATACAAACCCAATTTTGAATACCCCTCTCTTGTGTTGCATCGTATCTTTCACCGAACTGACTTCACAATGTACGGAGAATATCAATAACCTGTAACATTTAATGTCAAAAGTCAGTCAGATTCAATTTGTTTAAGCTTGAACATTATCCTGGCTAATCCAAAAGCCTCATATAGAGTAAAATATGTAATGAATTCAACTGCTTCTTGCTGAGAACAAAAAGCCATTTGATGTGAAAAAAATATTCACGAAAATCAACACAAGGTTAAGCAGGCCAAGTAATTAATGACCTAAAATTTCATTCTGCTGCATGAATAGCTGAAGCCCTAATTTGGAGGGCAAATTAGCAAATATAGAATAGTCCCCATAAGAAGGCTATGTGTATGCTCTTTCTTTAAAGAATAACGTTATAAGAAGGGAATATTTAACTTCTGCGCAAGGCATTCTTTGTCGAAGTTTTAGGATAGGTGTTAAAATGAGGAATTTCAAATTAGATGGTGACACCAGAGATCAATTAAAATTTGTCACTTGTCAGTAGAGTTGACTCCAGTGAACAAAACATTTTGAAACTGTTTACTAGGAAAAATGGAAATGAGCAATATAACTAGAATGGGTCAGAAAAGATCTTCATAATTACTCAGAGCAGCTATTTTGCCAGCCTTGCTTCATTATGAATGCATAACGAAGTAAGGCTGTATTACCAGACAAAGATTCCTATGTCAATTGCCCTATAGTCATTTTAAAACGCGAGCTCGCCTCCTATTGGTCAAGGTAATGAGGCGGGAGAATTTAAATTATGGTCACCATGCGTGAATTTGATCATACTGCTGACGGGATTTATTCTCAAAAGGCTTCTTAATAAGGTTAAGTTACGGCAAGAGCATCTCGTACAAATCAAAGAAATACTTCACTCGATGCATTAAATTTTAAGGGCAAAACACCTGGTAGGAAAAGTTTCAAGAAACGTTAATTTGGCAAATTGACTGCTCTGAATGCAAATGATATAAAAGAGAACTCATTGTATGTCATTCTTTGGGTACAGGTCTCTGTTTCGGCCAAATACTCGCTGCAGCAGTCATCAAATCCAAATTGCATCTGGTATCTCAATAGCTGAAGAATCATTCTGTGTTAGTTTACAGCTGCTGTTTGTTGGAGATAATCTTTATCATTAAGTACTGTTGTTAGGTAGCGTGACACTAGTCATGAGTACATGAAAATTCCATTATTTCTCACATGGCCTATCTGGGATACAATTAAGCCACGTTACATCATGATGATTACGTCTGCTTTTCTGGTGCTGTTAATAAGATTTTATGATTTGCTGTAGATCTTTTAGTGTGTGATGTTGTCTTATCGTAAGCCTTGTTGCTCGGTTGTCTCTCCAAAGCAACTCAATACGTCAGTTGATAGGAAAATAGCTGGTTTCCAATCTGATTTATAGGAGGACAACGTGGAGCACATGCGCATGCTTTGAATTAGTGATAAGAAATCAGTTCTTTTGTCTCTCATCAATGTTGTGGTGGTAAGACTACAACTAAGAAGATGTAACTGCAACTGTATCAATAGTCAAAAGGCGTTTTTAAACAGATTCAATTGACAGTCCCACGCACCTTTTATTAAAAAACTGATGAAAGGAATTCCATGTTTAAAATGCACGTAGAAAAATGTAAAAGCCCCCATTTCAACACTCTTTAACACCGATCAATTTGATTTTATTGCAAAAGTTCTTAGTAAAGGCACTTCTATTCTCAACTTTCTCGCTTTCATACATTCATATCAAATCAACAATTTACTCCAGCAATCAATCAAAAGTTCCATTCATTAGTAAATTTGTTGCTTTATGAAATGGTATAGTAAAACCAGTTATTCCGAATTATAGCCAGCATTAGATGTTGAAGTGACATGGCATTTTTTGAAATTAGATTGACGGTTTGCAGTTTAAAATTTAGTGTTCAACTTCCTATGCCCTCTGTTGTATCCAAACTTTCTAATGCCTGCTACGCTGGTTTATATATATTAGGGACAAAAAATTTCTCAGCATGAGTTCAGAAGCAATTGAACACAAGATGTAACACAGCTTCCAAAATGTACAAAGATTGTGCAACTCCATCAAACTTTCAAGTAAGGAGCATATTCTGCTTTGAAGAATTTCTAAGATTTCGGATGTGGCCGGAAATTCCGTTGGGTATAGATCCAGTAATAGATTGTCCAGTCATCGGAATTGGTTGGATCGTAAAAATAAAGCACTCTGTAGACAATAGTAGAAACCTGATGCAGGAGTTAGAAGATTTGTTCTGGTAGATTGTGAAATACTATGAGAAGACATTCATGTACTGTGTTTATGTATCCTTATCTACTTTTCTTGAGTTAGCAGTATAACATCATCTAGCAATATAATCTTGATATTAGAACGTAATATACAAATCTTGCATTAGAAAAATTATTGGAACAACAATATTAGCTAGCAAGCCTTAAAATAACTTCTGCTATTATCAAGCTGTCCATTATCTCGTAGGTCGGTAGATGAGAACTCAGATAAAATTTGAGGGCAAATGTGTTAGGTCACAAGCCTACATTTGCAGAATAGCTGTCTCAGTTCTCAGCCTGTGTTAACAAATAAATACTAACTAACTAACTAACTAACGAACTAACTAAATAATGAAATAACTAACTAACTGTAGTAACTATGATTATGAACTAAATAGAAATAATCTATGCTGGCATCCTGTTGGCCCCTCATGTTTAATGAATGGAAGCACGATTTTGCAAATAGCAATTCCCCGCTCATCTTACTCAAGCTCTTTTTTAAAAAAGCAAAACTATTGATTTGGTAGAACATGCATCCCTCCATTCTCTCTAGGATCAATTCTCTGATTCGTTAAACTTTGATGATAAAAATGTTAGGGCTGGGGTGAGGGACCTGCAGTAAGACGTTATTCTTCTTTACTTCAATCCATTACTCTTTAACACACTCTCGCCAAGTGCAAAGGAAGATAGTCGCCTTCTTGCAATAAAATAGGTGTGGAAATCAATTGATACAGCTATTATAGGACATGATTCACAAAAGTCCCACCCCCCCCCAATTTGCCAATACGGGCATGGCCGTCCATCACTTATGGCTGTCTATCATTGAGATCACTGATGCCCCTCTTGTAGCGTGTTGTAGTCTTTTAGTTGCTTTGTTGAGCTGTTCCTCAACACAAACAATTAGCTTTATGGGATGTTTTGAAGAGGCTTATTGTGTACTTATGAGTGCCTTTAAAATTCCAGACAGGTAGCCTTTCAAAGCATTGCGGCTGTTACTTCTCTAGTCTCACTAATTGTCTATTTGCTATAATCTCTATTGTTACTCACTTCATTCATCAACTACACGCAAAGTAACGACAAATCCTTCATTCATTGACTTTTCCTTTTTATCATCCGTGCAATGATAGTGGTAGTCATTAAATGCGATATTTTGCATCCGCAGCGTTGGAAGTTTTCTCTCTAGGCCTTTAATTAGAGCTAAGCTAATACAGGGCTGCTTCAAGTATATGTAATAGATCCTTGAACAGAGTTAAGCGAAAGTTAAATTTTGAAGTATTGAATAGTTCATTGCCGTGAAGTTTTCGTCAGTAACCTGTCTTCCCTCCTATAATCTTACAATTGATAAATTATCGAGTGCTCTATTTTCGATCCTTTATTCAAGTAGCTTCTCTCAACTTCACCCATAAGTTGTTGTTAGGAAAATCTGCTATCCAGCTACTCACTCACTGATACTGATTTACGTAAAAGATTATTTAGTCGGTGTCTATCTATACTAGTTAGCCTTGCGGAATACTTTATTGACAATATACATATTTTGCTCTTAATAAAAACGGTTTAGTAGTAGGCCATGGAAATAACTAACCTGGGAAGTTATGAATAACATTTATCAAAACAACCAATTTACGTAGCACTATCTTTCTAGTTTTATTTCATTGGCTAGTATTTTGCATCGTATTCTTAGTTGAGAGAGTCACTGAGTTGAAACAGTAGAAGCAAGAGAGTTGTTGCGTACGTATAGAGTAGCTACAGGAATTGTGAAGCGAAGAGGATTATGATATGGTTGAGAACATATAAAGGTGTTGTTTTCTTGGTGTGACGTTTCTGTCTTGGTACAAATATCCTTGTTCCAGCGAGAATGGAGAGTCATTCTCAACAAAATTTATTTTCATCAAACAGACTTGTTGATATGCGCAATTAGGCCACACTTTTCTGACTAGATGCTCTAGGGCTGGGTTCATTTATAAACATATCCATTTTTGTGGGTTCACATTACTCACAGCAACGGAGGAAAAATTATCCGTTTTTATGCCTTACACTGATCTACACGCTTTTTTAATAAGAATCCTAGCTCAAGGCCTAGTACCAAAAGTAAATTACTGTGAAAGTGTACGCAGAATGTGAATGTAGCAGACTATTTGCTCTATAACATACAAAATGCATAAGTACGAATTAAATTCTAAAGCCATGTCATGTTCACATTGTTTTGACACAGATTTGCGTTGAACCAGGTAACGATTTCAATTTGTAGTTATTTCCTTGTAGTTCTAAAAGTTTCTTAAATTTTTGGCTGTCTATTACTAGGTTGCTTATAAAGTGGTTTCTTATAAAAAAACGTGTACTGCGATGGAAGAAAACCTCCGTTTTTGTAAATATCGACTTTGGAGGTTCTTCATGTAAACATTCGTTTTTGTGCAGGCTAATGCGAATAGTTTCACAATAACGGAGATTTAGATCTGCGTTTTTGTAGAAAAAAGGAGCAGTGTGAACGGGGCATAGGAATCATTTTGCTCAGTTTCATCCATCCGTTCAATTTGATTGCTAAATAAGTTCCAGGTAATCTAAGAATATTTAAGTACATACAATTCTCATTATAGTTGTTGTTGTTGTGGTAGTAGCAAAAATATTTCAATTTAATGAAGATGAAAGAAACTTAAGGAAGAACCCAAATTTTCCTAGTTGCCATAAGGGATCTGTCATTTTAAATACTGGCTCAAGGGTGGAAGAATTTTCAAGACAAATGGAAAGGTTTACCTACCCCATTCACATTAATCAATAATATTTAAAGCCCCAATTTGAAATGCTGGAAATATTTAATACCCCAATAATATTGTCATGTTTGTCATTCAATTTGGATAAACACTTGATAGTGCTAAAAACACAGCCTGGATATGAAGGAAAGGAGAATGGAAAAGGAAACAGGAATCAAGAAACCTCCGGGGTCAACTTAGTAGGTTTTGGGTAATCGGACATGCCATTACTAAGGGATACCTTTCCTTGACAATTGCGGAATTATGGGTATCAGTTTCTGAAAAGTGTGTGAAATTATGGGTATTTTTTAATACGTTTTATAAATAAGCTGCAACCGAAAGTATAATTGTGAAAGGAGGTATTTGATTTTAGCTTATGACTACATCATAGACCATAATGATTGGCCTAGTTCTTTGAATCAAGGCTTCTCTATTAAGGCCTACATCTATCAATGTTTCGGTAAGTATACATGTTGCATTCCTATTTCCTTTTCTTTGTGCAAGTGATGATCTGCCTACCCATTTATTTTTTAGAGTGAACTTAGGAAATGCAGATAACTTGCTCCAATTGCAGCGCAAGTCATGTACATTATACCACATTTGGAAATCAATCTTTATTTCATTCTCATATTGTGAACATGTTTCTCTGCACTATGATTTGCTGAAAAGGTCTCACTTCGCAAATATCTTCCATTTTCTTAGAATTCATGTTTATTGAACTAATTAACTGACACTCTTATCTGGAACAATTCTCAAATGACTTGAAAATTTCTACAATATTTTGAAGAGTCCCTTAAGCTTCTTAGGAGTTCTTGAGAATTTTTTTGCGTTGTTTTCCACGTTTGTGATGAATAAATCAGTTCCAAGCTAAAATGTTGCCCAAAAAGATTAAATAAACTCAAGATGCATTTGATTTTAATCCAATGCAAGATATTTTTTCAGTACTTTGCTACTACGCCACAACATGGCTAACTTAAAAATGGTATGGCCTAGCCATACACCCAAGCCTATTGGTGCTTTTTGCACGCGTACATGAAATACATCATTCACCTTAACACATATGAATAAATGCCATTATAAATGAATATCATGAATGATGGCATTCACTACACATCTAAAAGGTGAAAGTATTGGGGGTGAAGCTTATCTTGATCTTAGCAATTTTCACCCTAACGTAGATGATGGGCTACCTGTAAAGTGGGTTACCTTTCTTCAGGTGGTTCCAAAACAAAAAAACCAAATGCCAGCATTTTAGTTTTCTTTCCAAGTGATGCTTAACCTACTGAAGAATCTGGCAGGACACATTTGGAGTGATTTCATAACATGTTTTAGTAGAAACTGCAAGTTGTCAATCTCGTAGTACAGTACATTGCCATATCAGAGGTGATTACCCGTTGAAGTCTCATTTTCAGTTTTGTCGCTAGGCAACGAAGTAGCAATATGAACATCAACAATAAATGACCGCAGCTGGCATCAGCAAATTTCCTGGAAAAACAAATACAGCAAGAGCGTGAGTAGGGATAATGAAAATAGCATACGGTTATGAATTAGCTGTCTCTTTACTGATGTATCGTTCAACAAGTAGTCTCTGCGAACAATGCTAAATTACCATAAATATGTAATGATACTTGCATTTACATTCCCTACAATGCTGCAAACTTATAAAGATAAGTACAACTAATTCCTAAGCATAGACCTCATCTGGAACCCTCACAAAATATGCTGAAGTTACGTCCCTGACCCCCATTTCGGAAGGAGTGGCACTTCTCAATGCTGACCTTAGTTTCTTGTAAAAGTGGGTGCAGTTTTGATAAAATAGGTGTGTCTAGAATATTTTGGACTCACCTATTTTATCAAGTTTGCAGTGATTAGTTGCCAAAATATCCTGGGTGTGTAGCTACCTTACTTTGTACTCACCCAACTACTGAGTATGGCACATTTTGATGAATTCCTGGGCAAGTACAATAAACATGTCTGATGCACATTTGTGTACTTGATGATTGTGCACTTGAATTGTGTACCTTGAATATCATGCAGTAGAATTCTAAACTTATTCATATTTATGATCTGAGTAAGACGAATTTCAATTTGAATGCAGCCACAAAGCCAAGAGTGAACAACAAGATCTTGCCAGCCCATAACTTTGAATCTTGATCATTTGGTATTTTATTATTGCCTGTTCTACATATTTCCCACATATTATGGATTGAAGTCTTCTAGTTCCTACTTAATTATGTTGGCAAAGGAGCATTTTGCAGTATTGTAGGGAATGTAATTGTAGAAACTTTTTGGGGGCAAGCCTCCAGACTCTCCTTTCCTCCTTTCTTAGCACTATGAGAGACATTATAACCAACAGAAAGGGCATAGTGATCAAAACATTTCTGATTGGAACAACCAAGCCCCTCTTTCCCTGTGTGCTCACCAAGCAGCTTTTATTTATTGAGTAGTTACCACAACACCCATTCAGCCTGGCTGCTGTTTGAAAGCTGATTTCATGACTGCTTGAATGCAATGTATGAGCCTCAATTTGCATGTCAATGTGATGAGCCCTAATATTGGGAAAATAAAAGATTTACAAACTAGATATCTGAAAAGCATACCCTGCCACATCCACTGTCAATTAGCCTATTTTAAAGGTGTGCAAATGCCATGGGTTCCCTTTGCACACATTTAAGCATAGGACTGTAGATGCTGAGGACAGGAGGGGGCATTGCCCCCCCCCCAATAATTTACCAATGCTGTATACAGAAGTTCTCTAAACTGTGATGTTTAGTCATAGTTGAATTGACTCCTAATCATACTAGAATCTTGATATTGTTGTGTGATGGCAAACTAACCTTTTGTCAGTCTTGGTATGAATGCTGCAAAGTAAAAGGTGGCATTTTCTTTTCCTGTTTTGTTCTCAATCCTAAAAATTCAATGAAGGCAGGCTGGGAGATCACTTCCTCTTTCTTAGCTTGAAGTTCAAAAATGAAAACAACTACATTCTATTTTACACAAGGACATTTTCTAATGTTTTTAAGGGTATTGCCTGAAAACTTTTCTGAGAGCAATCCTCCAACACCCTATTTTCCAACACAATACTGGTTGAAAAAGACTATTCTTGCACATCCTTTTTGATCCATTTTTGCACAACTTTGTGACATGCAGCACTTTTCCAACTCCTGAATGGACTTTTACACCTGCATCTCCCCAATCCTTTTACACCTGCATCAGTTAAGTCAGCTCTCTACAGCCCTGAATCAGGGGCATCAAAATGATTGTTAAAGGTGGAGCCTGGTCACTAAGGATGAGGATAATCTCAGAATTCTGCTTATCTGTGCTTGCTACAATATCACTTTCAAAGCTTTTAGAATATTAACAAATGGATAATGGTCTTTTATGGCACCTTCTTGTGAAAAAGGTGTAAAATAGTGAAAAATCCCCCTTGCTGATTTCAATGCTCCATGAAGTATAATTAGCATATAAATCCACAAAAATATTCATTGGAGAACAGAGCTGTCTGTTGCACAATTTTTACATTCTCTTTTCACTGAACAAACATTGCTTATTTAAGAATGATTTTTGGCCCAACTTGGGACTTTCTGAGATTATTCATGATTTTAGCATTACAACTCTCTAACATTATTTTTATTTAAAATGCTTTGAGTTTTGATTTTGCTTGCATTTTAAATACAAGAGTAGAACACAGCTTGCATTCACACGTGAAAAGGATGAATTGTATTCACCAACAAAAGCTAGTCTGTTGAAGAAAAAGCAACCAATATATGTATCTTTTATAAAATGATAAATGGAGATATAAATGTATTTGGCCTGTCAGCAGCCTTTGGTCTATAGAGTCCAGTTTTGAATTGTGTTAATCTTGTGGTGAAGTTAAGACATGGTAACTGCTGCTTTGTATAACTTTCAGTTACTATTTTATTGCTTTAAAGTGGTATCCTTAAACTGCAATCAAGCAAATAAAGTATGTTGAATCTCAATACATCAAAACGAACTAGCTATGGAGGCCAGAAAATTTGAGAAGAACTTGATGTTAGATAGACAATACAAGGTGACTTAGGGTTTGGTGTTGACGTTCAGTGCAGCAAACATGCCACCCAGTTTTCAAGGTATCATTATCAGGGTGAGCATATTTTTGAGTGAGGGGGCAGGGCGTGAGTAGCAAGCTTCTTCATACCTCCCAGCTTACTCATGATTTGCAGGTCAGACCTGTATAATCTGTTATAAACTCGCTGACCCACAAGGCAGTTCGAAAAACCTGCAAGAACAAAATAATGTTAGATTTATGTGAATTATGCTAATGTATATTATTTTAATTTACTACATTTTTCTAATAAATGTAATATCAAAAGTATAAATCATGGCATTGCAAATATCTAAGCTTTTGGTGGTAGTCTTTTAGCACAAAAGCTGTGCATACATATATATTTTAAATATATATATATATATATATATATATATATATATATATATATATATATATATATATATA
>OLMO02000275.1:513484-520984 GCA_900291935.2 Cassiopea xamachana
AAGCCATTATCACAGTTCCAATGACATCCTGTGAAGCAGAGAGGTGTTTCTCAACTCTAAAGAGAGTGAAAACTTTCTTGAGAAACAAAATTTCTGAGGATAGACTCAATGCTTTGGCTATGCTTTCAATAGAAAAGAACCTTGTTAGAGATTCAATTGACTTCAATCAAAATGTGATTGATATGTTTGCCCAGCTCAAGAATAGAAGAGCTAAATTTCTTTTTAAGTAGCCCAAGAGCTTCCATGCATTTTTTAAAAATTATAAACCAGCATACTATATTTGATAGTTTCTGCTTATGTCACCTACATTCTCTTTAAATTTTTAGGACAAAAATATATCATTCTAAACAATCTATATTATTTACTATCCATGGAATGAATACTTTAAATTACAAAAATAGTTTCAAAAACCACTCTGCCTGAGTTGGTTATTTCTCTAAATAGCAGAAGAGAAATACTAGCCTTTGATAATTGTGATTCTTGAAGCAGATTTAAGTAAGAAAGCCTCTTATATTACAGAAATGAATATCATCATTCTAATTATTTTACTATCTGGAAGTAAAGCTATCTAATACCACTTTTGGGTGTGGCTGCCACAACTATCTCGGACCACACCCAATTATTCAAAGCTTTGCCCCCCCCCCAGTGAAAAATTCCACGAGCCGCCAATGCCAATCAGTACATGAACCATTGAGACTGAATGACTCTGATATAAAACGAGTGACGAATACCAAACGCTAGGGATTATTGTAGATGAATAATTAGATTGGGAGCGACAGTACAAGACTGTTCACAACAACAGTCGTGGAAGTCTTCAACCTTTAAGAATGCTGCAAAGAATTCTCCCTCAATCCTCATTCAGCAATGTATAGCGAGCCCTAATTGAAAGTCACATGCGGTATGCTGATATAATCTGGCGCTGTCTATCAAACTCAAAAATAGAATCTCTTCAACGTCTCCAAGACAGAGCAGTTTCTATGATTCATACGTCCAGGATAAAAAACAACTGAACACCCAAATTCCTATCAGTTAAGCAGCTTATTGCATGTGATCGTGCCGTTATGGTTTATAAGATCTTTATTAAGCTGTGTCCTGAAAATCTATGGAACAAGTACCACCTAAGGTCCCACTACTCTAGATACAATACACGATTCTGCAGAAATATCTAGATTCTTAAGTGTAATCTAGAGTATGCCAAGAAAGCATTTTCATACTCAGCTCTTAAAGCCTGGAATGAAATCCCCTTAAGCATTAGGGAATTTCCCACGTTTTTTCACTTCAAAAAACGATTGGAAATGTATTTGATGAGCTGACAATAAATCAAATACGACCCCCTGGTAGAATAGCCTAAGATTTTTATTGTAATTTTTTTGATTTATTGTAATTGATACGACTGAATATATAGGACGGCCCACCCCCTATAACGGCCAATGTTAGTCAGTCCCTTGGGTGACCAATATAAGCCGGCGGCTCTACTGTAAATGCAAAACTTTATGTCCTAAATGAATATGTAGAAATGAAACAGAAGTTACTGGATCGAAATGGAAATGAAGGCAAGCAGGAAAGAAGTTGAAAGCATTTTTCATTTATAATTGAAAGTCAAATGTTGATATACATTATCAAAAATTATCATCATACATTATTCTATGTCACATTCTTCCGGTGCAAACCATTTATGTTTGAAGAATTTTGTAAGAATACATCGCTAAATTTATGTAAATACCATTCAATGCTTCAACGCTCCAAACTGGAAGTTTGTTTGCTGTGCAGACAATTTCAATTATGAAGAATTCATGATTTGTGTCTGAGGTAAGTGCTTAGAACATTTTACGCGAATCAATTGTCACAATTTTTGCGAACAATCTAGTGTGTCACCTTTCACCTCTCCAAGTGCGCGACCTGAAACCCACGGTACTAATTTTGTGCGTTCAGTATTGCCAAGCGCGCAAGCTAGTGCGCGGGCAAGATTTTGCGGGCGCGCAGCAAAGTATCTAGTCTGGTCAAAGCTTACAGTAAATCTAAGTAGGTTTGGCTTTCTACTTTTAGAAGTCTTGGACAGTGAGAACATGTTGTCAAATTAGCTGAGATAATTGAAATATCACATAGGCCTTAGCTGTTAAGGATACAGAGGCAAAGTGGAGGGTAGCCAGCACGTTTGTCGGAAAGCAGAAATCGTCAACTTTTGGAATCGGAACTCGGGAAATGGCAACAACAACAAGCAGGGAACTATTGTAGCGAATCGAGAATAAGGTTAAAATGTAGAGGAAATCAGGAGGCCTATAGGCCTATTGGCGCCTATTTGGTACCTTCAAAGCAATGACAGTTCGAAACGAGAGGCAAAGTTCAAAGCTATTAGGAAAGAGGAACGTGGTAACGGCCTCACGCATAGTTAATGTCATCACATCACAAAACGAATGAGAGATAACACAAATTACAGGATATCTTAGCTAATTTTCCTAATGATATGTACGAAGAACTCATGTGCAATGCTGTCTCAGGGGCTTTGAAATCGGGGGGGGGCAATTTTTCGGTATAAGGTAGTATTATTCACCTTTTTTACACCTTTTTCCAGAAGAAAGTGCCATGAAAGGCCATTTTCTATTTTTTCATATTCCAAAAGCTTCAAAAATGATGCTTTAGCGAAAACAGATTTGCAGAATTCCTCGTTTATCCCCAACTTTGGTGACCAGGCCCCTCTAATTTGAAAATTGTTTCAACGCCCCTGTGTCCCATGCTCACTGTATGCGCGTTTTTATGCGTTTCCTGTGTTTGTACTAATTTACCTAGTTATTCTTGCATGTAAGGTAGGGTAATGTGGGGGTAAAGTGCCACACTTCTTACTTCTTAATAAGTTTTGGGGTCTCTTTGTTTGATAAAAAAGTTAGCTCAGTTTCTGACACTTAAAGTGAGCTCTCTTTCAGCTTTTCGACCGTTGTTCAAGTTTATAGTGAAATGCTGTGTGAAAAAAGCGATTTTGTAGGGAGTCATCAATGAATTAAAAATAGTTTTTTCTAATTTTTGCACAAATATATACAAGAAATGAGATGCAACCTCCGATATTCATTAATTGTGTACAATTTTCTATTTCTCACGATAAGACAACATCATAAAATGCACACTTTTGTACTTTTTACCTTTCTTCCTTCTGTAATTACTTGGGGCAAAATGCGACAGTGACCTAAATACACTAAATCCTATCACGAAAAATCATTTTCTATATTATACTCCAGAGGAATAGTACGTTGGACTGGACTCTACTTTACTTCGCTAGCATCACTTAACAGCGATTGAATAGTATTTTGAAGCAAATTTTTTGAGAAGCCATATGGAACTAGTCTCGAAAGTAGTATTGATTGCTACTCTGATGGAAAAATAATCTGATGCCCCGTTCACACTGCTACTTTTTTTGTACAAAACACAGGTCTAAACCTCCGTTTATGTGAAACCGTTCACACTGTCATACTGCTAATTTATAAATGTAAGAATGGAGCTATATATGGAAAATTAGGACAGATAAAGTAGCTTACGAAAGTACTTGTATCTCGTATTAGGACGTCTCACATTTAATTATTTGGTATTTAGACTCGGTGCTTGTAGAAAACTGTAGAGGTCTACGTCTTATCGCGTTGGTATCTTAGGTATTTGAACTCTCAAGGCCTGGGAAAGGTTGAGAGGACCGTCACATATTAGTTGTTCGTGAGATACGTCGAGGGCTCGACTGGAAATGAGCCAACAGAATCACTATAGCTTCCAGGAAATGTTAGCATATGTTTATATCGGTAGTTTCTATTCACTAAATTGTAAGACGCACGTATAGGTCAAAAAGTATTTTATATTAGTCGTTAAGAAATAAGCTAGATTATATATAAATAATACAAACGTAGTAATTTCGTGAAGCTAGGCACACCATAGGAAACCCCGTAATAATGACTGTGCATTATGCAGAATTCCATTCTATTGTTTAAGGATTAAAGATTATCTACCCTTGAGTCATACACGACTAGACTAGGCATTCTAGAATAAACTAGCATTACCCTTCTATTGTATTTTATGCTGAGTAAACGATTACTCTATGTCGGCAAAAATGCTGATGCATCCTAACTCAGTATTTCTACACTATTTAAGCGCACCCCTCGTAGAGAACTAAGATTATGAAGAGAACTAGGAGTAAGGTTAAGGTAAGCATTAGAATTAGAACTATGTGAATCATGAATTAGAGTTCGTTGGTTCAATGGCAGGGACGCGAGTCACCTAGCGGAGCCATTTTTACAGTGAAGTTGGAATGAAGATAAAAGTTAATAACTGTTAAAATGTCTACTCTCTCCACTACAATTCTAAAAATCGCTCGTGCATCAAGGAATCCTGACCAAGTATAAAGTTGCCCACCGAAGGAGGGCATCCAAGAATTCTACGGCGATTACGATGATGATGTTCCAAGCGTCATTTCATCCCCTGTCATCTCTCTCGCTCTATATCTCTCCAGCTCTCTTTTCTTCTCTTTAACTTTCACAACACTACTCCGCACAAAAACTGACATTTACAAATACGCCCTTCAAAGTGGGTATCTACATAAACGAAGGCTTTTTCGAAAGCAGTAGGAGGTTTTCTTCGAACTCAGTAGACCAATGGGAACGCACAAAAACGGATATTTGGCCCTGTTCGCATATGAGAATCATAAAGGTGCCGCGTCAGATTGAGAGGAAAAGGGTCGATTGATAAGCAGTCAAAAGAATAGCTCAGATTTCGCTAATGCACAAAACATAAGCCCTGTTTTCACTACATAAACTAACTCGGGGCGAACCCGAGTTGGTTTAACCCGGGGCGAAATCGGGGAGAACCCTTTTCCTTTTATACTGTAAAACATTTTAAACATTTTTCGCTTCCTTCCAAGCAAACTGTCTATATCTCCTACTTTCTTGTTAGAGAAAATAGAGGAATGTATCCATAGTTTTGCTATCTTCTCCTAGATCCGCTTCTTTTGAGCAAATATCTAACTGCTGAAAGATCTTTCGTCAGCCTAAATTCTTCTCAGGAGTAGAAATGCCTCATCAGCCCAAATTGACCTTCTTTCGACAGGTTCCGTACTCATTTTAGCAAAATGTTTTCGATTTCCAATAGAGTTGTTAGTCTACAGGCACAATCAATGAAAAACTGTTGAATCAAAGTGGTGCACATGGCTTCAAGTTAGAAATACGCATGTGCAATTACCGTATATCTTCGAATATAGGTCGACGTCGAATATAAGTCGAAGTAAATTTCTAGCCATAAATCAAGGTTTTTTCATTGCCTCGAATATAAGTCGAGCCGAAAAATGATGTAAGAAAGAAGTAAAGTAGAAGAAAGAATAATTACCAAACAATCTTTTTTTATTAAAAAAACACTGTCCAATGTCACTCAAAACCATAAAAATCTTCATGGTCTGATTCTTCAATTCTGTCATTGCACCCGCAGCGGTTGGTTGCTAGGTCCCTGCAAATCAGGTTCACTCTTCAGGGTCAAGGGAGTGCGATGGTGTCCGGTTTTGATGCTTTATTACATCGCCGGTGATTGGTATCTGAACACGCTTAGTAGCTCCCGGATACACAAAACCGAATATAAATGGTAGTTTCGAATATCGAAAACTGAATATTGGTGGACTCGAATATAAGTCGAGATAAAGAAATAAGATTTCATGTTTGATAAAAAAACTTCGACTTATATTCGAAGATATACGGTACTAAAACTGCCCCGGATTCGACCCTGATATGCGTTTACACTATGCTTAAATCAACTAACCCGGGGCGAACCCACCTCTGTTGCAGGGTCGGATTAGCACGTAATTTATTTATCCGAATCCATGAGGAGATATTGGACAATTCCATTTGGGCCTTTTGGATTAGATTTTCAGCATTAATAGACACTACGGTGATATGAGTATCATCAGCGTAGATACCTGCTTTAGAGCTTATCAAGCGTTTTTCAAAGTCGTACAATTATATTATAAAGAGGAAAGGGCCAAGTGGGTCAAACCCGGGTTAAGTTGCGTTTGCACCACAAAAAATCTAACCCTGGTTAAACTAACCCGATCTCGCCCCGGGTTAGTTTGTGTAGTGTAGACAGGGCTATAGGGTCCGATACCGTCGTTGTGCGGGGGGCTCTCCTTTTGCCTGATAATCTGGATAAATCAGCATGAAATAGGGATGATCGCCTTTTCATCTGTCAAGAGCTAACGCTCAATGCAGGAAAGTGAGTCCTATACCCTACACTGTTGTTTGCTATTGGTTAATGTAAAGATAGCCTATTCGTTGGGATAAATTTGTCCGTGGGTTCAGAAATCTGGCCAAAATATTGGCACCTATGTCAAATTTAAGAATAGTCGTGTAATACCCGTGAGATTGTCATATGAGAATGTCCCCATTTGTCTCGACCACAGCATTGTTAAAGGATTAAAACCACAGAGGCGGATATTTTTCCTTCGTTGCTGTGAGCAGTGTGAACCCACAAAAACGAATACACGTTTTTTTTTATAAGAAAATCACTATTTTGCCTGAGCCTCACTTTTCTTAACTTTTCCCGAAATTGAGCCTCAGATTTTCTTAAATTTTTCTTAACTTTTTCTGAAATAAACTGGCTAGAGTGGTTTGCACTTTCGTTAATACTATTGTATACTTAAACTTGGATTCCATCTTTAACATTTTGAATACAATAACGACGAAATTACCGATTTTTGGCCTATAAAAAAACTGAATTTTGGAATTTGAGCCTCGTGATTTTCTTACGATTTTCTTAAGATTTTGACGATTTGAGCCTCATTTTCTTATAAACTTTTTTCTTATAAAAAAAAAACGTGTATGTTTATCTGGATTTTGCCCAGAAACGGAGCAATGCAAACGGTTGACTAATAACTACAAAAACAGACAAGTTCGTATGCGGAGCAGTGTGAACACAGCCTTATGGCTGATTTCCATTCACCAATTTCCGGCGCGCGTGCGACTTTTTGCGACGAACACATGGTGAATATCAAATTACACTTCAGCTATACCTGCGCAAAATGAGGAATTTGAAATGCAGCCATTTGCTTCATAATAAGAATGCTTTTCAAGGGGGCAAAATAAACTCCCTGCTTGCTCTTAAAGCTATTATTGTCAGAGTGGCTGGTGGCTTTTGATTCTGAAATATCCTAATTTTTCTTAAAGTAGATGGCAGACAGAAACTAGTTTCTCTGTTAATTTCCCACCTACCTATCTTCCTTGATCACTATGTATATGATACTGTTCATGTGCAAAGCGAACTACAACCACATTATTCCTAGCCAGACTAGTCCACAGCTACGGCGCCATTGTGCAATTTGTCACTTCCTGAAGCTTCAATCCTTTTGTTTGGTTGCTACTGGCGATCTCTCAGAAGATCGCGCGCGCCAGAAAGTGGTGAATGGAAATCAGCCATTAGACTGCAGATTTTGTCTTACCCATTGTTAAACACATGTCATTTATCTATGACATTTGCACACGACTCGCTCTG